>JABFPJ010003764.1:0-15278 GCA_022817425.1 Gryon sp. ZL-2020
TTAAATCACTGTAACAGCTAATATTAACTAAATAGGTTATATTTACTAAGTCAGTCAGTGTGAACCAGTGTGATCATATGTAGTAACATTAAAACGAACACACAAAAACGCCGTTCCAAAAGTAATACGAAAAAGTATTTCTTTCTTTGTCTTACACGGTCAGAAAACAGCATCGGATAACCAAAGTTTTGGAACAAAATATAGAATACAGCTATTGGTTTAGCAGAACTGTGCCTGTAAACCTCATTTTAAAACCATGCTGGAATAACATTGTCATTATGCAGTGTTAGCAAAATATATTCAACATCATTTTTTATGCTATTGCAATGGTATTAGTATTTCCAGTGTATGTAAAACAAAATATATAACACAAAATAATAATTTTTATTATATTTTATAGTAATTTGTTCAAAAATACTGGTATACAACACTTTCTCAATGAATAAGAGTAATTTTTATTATAATATTTGCCACAGTGTAGGATGGTTTCTTCAAAATCTATTATTATTAAATAAATGTCATATAATTTCTGTTAATGGTAATATTAACTCACAGAAACTATCATAAATGTAGGAATTCTTAATAAATTTTACTTTAACATACACTATTTAACCAAAAAATATTTGTATTGTATTTTTATTGTCACGCATGACAATAACATTGTTAATCATGTGTTTAACAAATGTTAGAGTATAAGCATATGTAATCGAAACAGTGAAATCGTTAAATAAAGAACAATGTATGTCAGTCATTTGAAGCATTTCTGTATTTGGTATAAACAGATTTAAATGTTAAAAGTTAATGATGACAATTGTTAACATTTGTCATTGCAATATTTAATTTCGTTGAATGAGTTGTCGATATATATCGCAATACGAGAGAGAACAAAAGTTAAGCGAAAATACAATTCAGTTTTATTAATGAAAAAACGATGGATTTTGTTATACAGGGATAACATGAAATAAAAATCGTAAAGACAGTGTCATAAAAATGTATGATTTGAAATAACACAATTCCAATTTTATTTCAATTTTAATGGTCCAGCGAAGTAATTTATTTTTTTTTTTTATAAATAAAAGTAAAATGGGACGAAAACATCTTCACTAATGCTGTAAATTGCAGCGATAATCACTGTTTCTAACGCAGATAATCAAGTGTACATTCGCAAAGATGTACGTAAGATAAATGTAAATTCGATGAAGTTTAATTAAAACTGGTTATTTGTAGTAGACAAAAAAATGAAATGAAATCCCGAACATTGTACACACTTTTATTAACATCCGTTTAAAATATTTTGTCGTTTTCAATTGCGCAATTTCATCTTCAAACGGTACGAGATTATTAATCTCTTTCTCGTAATTTGTGTTAGGACGAGAGATATATACAAATGGAAATAACCTCAAAGTGAAATGTACGTCAATTGAAATAATTTGAGAGTAAAAAGTAAATTAACGGATATAACTTGAAAGTAAAGGGAACTTGGCTGATGAAAGAATAAGGCAAGGAAAGCGTAAAGTAATTACAATAAATCATATAAAGGATACGCTAATAGTTTAGTTATCAAGGCATTAATAGTCTTTAATAATAGATAGTCATAAGAATAAAGAATATAAAAGTATTATTTCGGTTGTACTAAATGTAACGCGAATGAAATTTGAATTATAATATTAATTAAAATGAAACAAGATGACAAGACGGTATACAGTATTATACAAGATGAAGTAGAAGAAACTATTCTTGTAATTTGCATAAAAGAACATTAATTAAAGTAATTTTCACAACAACAAGACAGAATGAAATTGTCTGTTCTATTATTATTTCATTTTTCAACTTTTTTTTTTTTTATTTCAACAAAATAAAATAATACGTTTGCTTGAAATTAGATTAGTTACCGTGTATTAACTTGTTTGTGAAACTAATTTAAAGGCGACTTTCAATTGTGTGCAATTATAAGTTCTTTTGTAGTCTTCACAGTTATTACATAGGTAATGTGTTAATGAGGATAAAAAAGAAAGATATAATGGAAGACACATGATAAGTGTTTAGTAAACAGTTTTGCGGGCACAACGGAGAAGTAGAAGAATAAACGTTGGAAGGTTTATGTAGAGATGGATTGGAAATTCGCCCCTCAGCGCTCTTAGTGCTCGACACAAAGGAGATGTTATATACGTGTACTTGACACAAGGCTTTAACTGAGCTCCTAGATTTACCTTAATCTCGCTTACTTTTACGATATTACTTCAAGTATCAATGTTACTCGCTTGAAATATCATATTTATAACTTATTTTTGTCATAAATAATTTTTCTTTTTCGTGGTTTTGTGTTAAATTGTATGTATTTATTTTTCCCTTTTCGCAAAAGAAAATTCGAAAATTATAAGTTGAAAAGTGAATAAAATGATGTTTCTACAACTTTCAAAAAAAAATGATTCTATTAAACTAAACTTTTTAAACAACAATTTTAAACAAATATTCTATAGAAACGAAGTCTTGAAGTTGAGCTTGAATTAATAAGAATTCAGAAACAAAATAACACAAAAATGCATTCAATTTAATTAAAATATTGACTGCAAATTCTTTTTACTCACTAACATGATTATTTCAAATGGTACTTCAATTTATCCCAGAATCTTATTATTACTAAATAAGATTGACGTACATATTTCATTTCTCTCCTTCGTACAAATTTGATGAAGAAGACTGGGATTAAAATAAACTTAAATAATTTTTTCATCATACAAAATTGGTGAAGCATTTTTCCGGCTTGTTTCTTGAAATACGATTGCTGAGATATCTCGGCTAAAAGTGTGCCGTCAGAATGCTTTTAGAGACACCCCTATTTGCGTCGAAATCTTAATTTGGCCTAATTTTTGTTAAAACGTTTGTTGAAGAAAGGATGAAATTGAAGTGAGCATCAAGGTTTTTTGTCGCAGCCATAATGTGTCAGTGGGATCAAATCCATTCAGTATAAAGACACCAAAAATGGTCAGATGCATAGAAAAACGTCAAGAGTGTATCCATCAATGACGCCTTTTTGCAGTCGTCGTGGTTGTCGTCTACGTTGGTTCGCCCAGTGTATATACGAGAGTGGCGTTTTTGTCCCCTCTGGAATGTCAGTGCCGTAAGTTGCGTGACACGAAGCGTGATACCCTTGAGGAGAGCTTATGAGACGCCGACCTAGAACGGTCTTTGCTAAAGATGCTGGCACGTCAAGCTCGGTGGAGCGTCAAGCGGCTCTCCCTCGGCGTGTATTCAACATTTGAAGTTGAGTTGCCAAGAAGCGGCAAGAAGAAGGAGAAAAGAGAAAGAAGTACAGTTGAGGGGGAAGGCACTGTAACTGCCGTCCAATTACCGTTCGAGTCGGGCAAGAAGCAATGGTCCCAAGAGTAACAAGACGAACCGTTGACTCCCTTGGGATGCGGCACGCTTCGCTCTTTCAATTTTCGCATTGCAAGGTTGCGTGAATCTCCCCCAAAAATAGTGCAAAAAAAAGAAAAAAAAAGAAGAGAGAAAGGCGAACAAAGCGAGTGTACAGTAGAGTCTCTCCCTTCGGTTCTAATGGAACGAGACGAGGAAAAGGTGTAGCGAGCCAAGACACAATTTATTCGGGACATTCTGCGCTACGTATTTCTATTTCAGCCAATGACAATACTTGACAACTCTTAATGAGACAGTCGTGTCATCTATGAATTGGATGAGCGGGCTCTTTCAGCAGAAGTTGAAGTTGAAATAAGAGTGATGAGATCTGGTTCAAGTAACTGAAAAATCTTGCCGTAAAAAGACACAGTTCTTGCACGAGTTATTTTGTTGCAATAAAAACGAAATATTTTATTTAAGTTACTTTCATTTACATTATTTTAGAAGAAAAATTTGGAAGCGCATACGACTGATTACATTAAGGTAGGACTATCATTAAATGACTTTTTGTAGAATTTCTTTTTAAAAAATATTCGTTTTAGTTTAAGTTGTTTTACGTTAATTCCGAAATTTGCAGTATTTTACTGTTTTGTTATTCAGATATTAATTGTCAAGGATAAGTAATTTAACATTGAAAGTATAAGCACACGTACTAAAATCAATGCTTTTTTATTAATGTATTAATTCTTGTTCTTAAGATTTTGATGAAAAACTAATACGTCATTGTGTAGAACACTTTTCAATCATATATAACGAAATAGTTATTCTACCGTCTAGTTTTTGAGATAAATGCAGTTTTGGAAGAAAAATTGTTATTTTGTTTCTTAATTATTATTCATTCAAGCTCAACTACAATACAGAATAAGTGGCAATATTTTTTCTGTAAATGATAAAAAAGGCTAAGCATATATTTTTTAACATTTTAGTTAGTTTAATAAAAATATATATAAAAACGTAGATTTGAGCTGAGAAGATGTGTATTAGAGTTTTGAGTACATTTTACTACAAAAATTGTAAATTATTAAAAAATGTATATATCTCATATGGACAAAAGTATATTTCTCAAAATATATAATTTCTTACGTATAAAATATATATGCCATTTATACAATTTCTTGCCTCAAATATATTTTATATTTATTTTGAAAATATATTGTCGATGGTGTGGAATATTAGAAAACCATATATGATACGCTACTTCACGACCATCGTTCCTTAAATATCAAACAAAGTACCTTAAGTATAATTTTGTACATAATTTCTTTAGTTTTGAACATAATTTCTTCTTTCTGAATGCAGTTAAAAGTTCATGCAACCTTTGATACTATTTTTGATTCGTCTCTCGTCTTACTAAAGTTCGATTTGCTGGGGATTTTTGGGTTTTGGATTAAACCAATGTCCCAGCCCGTCTTTCAGCTAAACAAGGTTACAGGAGTTTCCTTTTGATGCAAATGCTTTATCGGGAAAATGGTAGCGATAAAGTAAGAAGAAGAAAAAAAAATAGCAAGAAAAAATATCCTTCACAGAGACGTTAGAGTAACTTCCGATTTATTCGAAATTCTACATATTCCTAATTTCCTTTACTTATAGACATATTATTAAAATTCTAGTACACTTTGGCAAAGTCACATTCGCAAAATTGACAGACGCGTTGAAAAGAGTTTCATTCTCCGCCGGGAATTTATATTCTTCGAAATTGATCGTAACTTCGTTTGTTATTGAGACGACTTTTTTTTTCTTATCGTTGTCAATGGATCCCACAATTCTTAAACAAAAGTCACACATTTCGGAATGCAAAATATCGTATCGTATTAATTTGCGCAGCTGGACCAATGATGGAAGATTCATGAACTGCCCAAGAACGTTAATTAACGCAACCAATGACAATAGGAAATGTTAACGCCGATACTAATGTCACCAACCGTCCAATAGGATTAATTAGCGCGACTATGAGGACCGCACAATTTTATTCAACCTAACGAATCTGTCGCTTTATCGCATCCTGCTAAAGTGACAGATACTTGATATTGATTCGTGTTTACTGGATTATGATCCTAAGACTTCCCTAGTAGAAATTGAAAAAGGCTGGCCTAGCTAAAAAGCGGGCCCTGGATTGGTAAAATCCGGGTTCGCCTCGATACGGGGAAACCTGGACTGGGCCAATGTTGTATAATTCGTTGCATGGTTGGAAAGTAGGGCCAATATAGGGCCTAACAAGGGCCATATTCAGGCCCAATAAGGGTATGAAACGCCTACCCACACATTCTCTGTATAGGGTTTTATGGGCAAGCCAAATTAGTCTCATATATATACTATAGTAGACTTAAGTTGATGTTTACCAAACATTTCAGTAGAAGTCTTCGTAGCTGAGTGTGTAAGATGTTTAACTTTCACGTTCAGGTCTTGGGTTCGATTCTCCATGATGCATTTTTGAACAAATATTTTACATAAATGTTGACTAAACCCAGGTGTGCCTACTAAGGCTTAATTAGGCCAACATTCGATTTCATCAAGTATCCCATACCAGGGAGGCCTCTTTAGGCCCATATTAGGAATACCTAACTAGGTAATTTATAGGTTAGCGTTTCAAACCAATGTGGGTCCCTCAAAAATCCCACATACGGCCAATGTTGATCCAATCTTGAAACAGGGTTTGCCCAAGAAGGCCCCAGGTTCAGCCAAGTTCAAAATTCTACTAGGGTTACTCCTTTGAATACAATTGCAACTTGTTAATGAATTATATCTGATAGAAACATACTAAAAGAACATCACGAAATGATACAAAAAATGCTATTTTTATTCATTCATTTATAACGATTGAAACACTTCATTTATTTCAGTCTAAAATGTACGTTTTATACATCTTTTGAATGACATGTTAATTGGTCTTTTAGTTGATGAACGAATAAAGAAAGAAGTAGCTAACATAAAAGAACAAATAACGTGCATCTGTTTTATACAGTGCTAACCGTTAAAACTTTTCAAACGCTGCGCGCACTTGAAACATAGAGATATACAAAAATGTATACATATATGCATAAAGGTGTACGCTACTTCTCGTCGAATTTCATACAAAAAGTACCCATGGGACGTGTCTTCTTAACTAATACGGTATATGACGTCAATGTAACAGAGACATTACAATTTCACACTTATATGTTGAAGCCGAACATAATGGCGCAGTTATGTTTATGCTACGCAATTAAGCTCTGACATTATGGGATAGCCGTAACGAAAACGTCATTTTGGCTTGGCTTGATAAACTCTTGACAAGCTTATGTGTTCTACTTATTGTGATAAAAAAAAAGTTTATCATAGACATAAAAGGAAGTGAAAATAAAATGAGTGCAGTTGAATTAAAGAAAAAGTATATGAAATATAAAAATAATGAAAAAAGGAAAATTTGAAATTATTCATTATCGCTTTATGACATCAAAAGAAAAATAATGAGTGAAAAAGTGTCTCTCGTGTAGCTTGATAATTGATCGACGTTATGAAATAATTATCACTTGTATTATGAATGATTATGATTGAATGCAACAACAAATGAAGCTTTTTGCAGAAACAAACTGTAATTTTGAAAATGATAATCATTAATTAGGTACAAGTGAAGTGCAATTTCACATGACAATGTGTCATGATTATTGTGAAGAATTCATGCGTGGAATTGAATGTAAATTGAAAAATGCTTATAAACATATAAATCAAAATAAAAGTCGCAATGAAATTTAGTTAAGAGAATGATTTAAATTTACTTTCAAACGGCAATAATATAACTTCGCAGATAAATGATGATGACGATGATGATGATAACTTATGCTTTCATGTGTCATAAATATTTGCAATCAAATTTGATGTTATACAATATATTAGCTGGAATTGTTTTATATTGTCGTTGCTGAACATTAACATTCAAATTTAAATTAAGCTTTTTAGCACAAAAAACAATTATTATAACTCACGGACGGTTCATGCAAAAATTATTATACTAATTAACTGAAAGAAAAGAAAACAATACTTCACACACTTAAAAAATCACTGCACCAAATATGCATTTTTAAGTTTTAACGTTACATATCTTCTCAGTGATGCGTGAACTCAGCTTATAATTTATTCACAACAAAAAGTACACAAACTTGCAAGTTTCCCTTTTTTGTTTCTTTCTTATAATATAATCCCAAAATTGTATTCAGTATACTTACGTCACATAAAAAATAAAAAAATATTTTATTCATGAGTGTTAATTAATGTTTTAATGAAGATTTTCCACAACTTTTTCTTCGTTCTACGAGAAATTATTAGTTAAAGATCTTGTTTTTCGTCGCGCATGTACACTCTTTTCAATTTGAGCGGTTGAAAAAGTGCGAAATATCGTGGCGACTGTGATGGACTTTCATGTCAGCGTTACGTTGCATGCGTTCGTGCATTTATACGGCACGACTTCTTCATCACGAGACTTGAAAGAAATGTGGGATTAATTGCGACCCTGCATGTTCAGGGACCGTAATGCGACCCATTCTTTTGCATGGCGACGAGAATGAAAGTTAAAAAGCTCTTTGCACGTGAATACAAATACATTTTTTGAAATTATTTTTATCCGGACAAAATGCCTTAATTAAAATCGCTGCTACCGCGTCACAGGAAAAAAAACATCTGGTCTTATTTTTGTCCTAACCCTCTCGACATAGGATGACAAATATTCGGTCGTGAATATTCTAAAGTAAAACAAATCCATATTGAAATTAAAATCTCCATGTTTCAAAGCACACTTTTTT
Source organism: Gryon sp. ZL-2020 (assembly GCA_022817425.1). Classification (NCBI taxonomy): domain Eukaryota; kingdom Metazoa; phylum Arthropoda; class Insecta; order Hymenoptera; family Scelionidae; genus Gryon; species Gryon sp. ZL-2020. The sequence continues at coordinate 8,193 of JABFPJ010003764.1, forward strand.
TTCATTCAACTTGACAGTTGAACTTTCCTTTTTTCGCGAATATTATATATAACAATTTTTATAGAGTATGAAATTTGATTTCACAAACGTTGCTTACGAATACATTTCGTGAGCAACTTTTTACATTTCAACAGCAGAACGATTAACATTTCGTCATTATAATGCATGTCGTTTTGCAATAGGAAATACATTTTAATTGTAATTCAGTCAAATGAGAGTTTATTTGAAACAGTGGATTAATCAACGACAAGATAAAAGGAATTATTTCTAATTGGAAGTTGTGTATTACAAGCCGAAAATCTTTAATGATGCAGTTAATCCCGTGCAAGGCAGTAGAGTACAACTACGTATAATAATATAGCAAATCCATTCGTATCCGAAAAGAAGCAGTTATAGAAGTATTGATCAGCGTCTACAAAAATCTTATCTCAGTAGACTTGAAGATCGACCTTTTTTACTCAGACGCTGTGCAGCACTACTTAAGATAAATTTCAGCCAAGTACTTTCTGGAAATCGAGCGAATTATATTCGATTCTCTTTCGTGATTATAATTTAACTTTTGTATTTATATTAAGTATGTCTTCATCAAAATAATGTAAAAGGTAAATGTTGGAAAATTGAAAGAAAAATAGCATCAAAATTGGTTCTTAAGTCACTTTTACTGCTATTTGATTAGGAATTTAGAACAGGCATAAAACTGGTATAGACGTTACATTGTGGAACATGACTGAACTTCTGATAAACCGGGATTAATCAGTATTCAGTGACGGAAATAGTGAATGATGACTCTGCTAATGTCACGCGGCATTCAAATTTTGGAATAAATGTACCGTGGGAAATCGTATTTGTGTATACCTATCTCACGATACGTTGAAAGATGAATAGAATAAAGAAGAATGATTGTGTAATCAATTGGACTAACAACAATTTTCGACGATTGACAATTCACAGCCAAAATTACATTTATAATGCGATTGCGATTTTTGTACAAAATTATTTCAATTATGTTTTATTGATTTCTTTTTTAATTACATTCTGAGTAATTTATGCGAATTCATATAATGCGAGAATATCAATTCAGACGAGCAAATAAAATAATCAAATAAGATTATTAATGAACAAAATGATGAGATATAATTAATATAAAACATTATTTATTACATTTCAGTTGTATCAATAAAACAGGATTTAATAACAGCTGAGTCATATGCATTGTTAAATTTATTTAATTAAAAATTTTTTATATGAAAAGATTGACAGATTATTGAACATTTTATAAATGAATATTTGAGAAAATATGAAATTCAACTATTGTAAATGTAATAATCCTTTTAAAATCTCAAATAAAGTTTAGTGAAAGTTTAAATAAATTGCATATTACTACTATATTATAAAATGTTGAAGTCACGTTTCAGTTGCATTAACAAAAACATTATCGAAACTTCGGTTAAGTATCTTGAAAGAGCAAAAACTTGTTATATGCAATACACCATATTTAGGATCAATAAAAAAGTTATAGTTTATCGGCTTAAGTTTTTACAATAATATATCTATAATGATGTCACATTTTGTAGCATACACAAAATTAATATTTCGTTGTCGCAAATTGATTTACAATTATTTTACAAAGTTCATTGTCCTCAACGCTGAAGCAAATGTATATGATTAACAGATTCGTAATTTACGTTAATATTTGTTTAAATTGAATAAATTACTTGTGCAAACAAAAGTAATGCATTAAAATGAATTTTAATTAAAGGTATTATATTATTTTGTATATTAAATAATGCATTAAAATAATACATTCAGCTTATATACTTTCAAAAAAATATATATTAATCAAAATGTTTTCCTGTTGGCAACATTTCGAGTTCAACAATTTTCATTTAAATATCGCAAACATATGCACAAAAATACATAAAAGTTACATATATTTAACTTATGAACTTGTTTATACCCGTATAAACATAAACAAGCCAATGGGAAATGAAGACGATAGGGTTTTTGTTAACAAATTCAAATATCGTTGAAGTTGTCGTTTGATTTAAATTGAACCGACGAAATGATTGTTGACGTAAATAAATTGACGTCGACACACATGCGCCTTACGACTTTCTTGACTTGAAACGGGAAAATAAATCCCCTCGGTTTTTTGGCAACGCACAAAGATCAAGATCCCATATTTACACTGACGCTTGGCAAACTAGCGTCGGTTGAATATATCCCATATATCTCGACAGCACGCCAAGTAGGAGCGCGCGCGCGAACGCGTTTCTCTATCGTATGATGTGTGATCTATGATGTATGTACAAGAAGGCCGTGGGACCGATGCGAAGAGATACCACACGACAACAAGAAAATTGTCTTGGCTGTTTGGTACGTGCCAAGGTGTTGTTGTTAACAAGACAAGAGGCACCTTAATAAAGTCTATTTTGTCGTTGCGCCGCCACCGCCCGCCGTCAAGTTCAAACTGAGCGCCACACCGTTTTTCACTCACTTTGACGGCTGCAAATTTCACGATTACAACCATCTCCTGGCAACTCAGCTGCAACCTTAGCTTAAACAAAGCGTGCCTCCGGCTTCTTCTCGAGTCTTAGCTTTCGTATTGATTTCGATGTATCGCCTTACTTACGCCAGTCTGTCTGCCATGTCGCTGATATTATCCCTGATTTTCTGCTACTCGGCATTTTTATTCAAATGTTAACGTGTCGTTGACTTTTTTTATCTTTTTTACTTTTTAAGATAATAACAAATTGCCTTTGCAGCTTTTTTTGATGCAGAAAAGTACAATTATTTGTCAAATAAATGACACTTTGTAATTTATTATTATCTCGTATAAAGGAGGTTTTAAATTATAATAAGCAGACACGTCATTCAAATTTGCTTCTTCTTTTTTCATTCGCGAATATTTTTATCATCTTTAAGGATATAATATTTCTTTTACAAAATGGTTATAATTTTACCATCTTTATTGTTGCAGAAATATGCAAATTTTGGCAACGCAGTCTTCATGTGGTTAAGTGGTGTGCCAGAGTCGACCCAGGCGCCAGTTCTCAACAGACTTAAGGTAAGTCATTTTTATTTTATCACACAAAAAAATGAATCTTGTAAGATATGCAGAGGAAATTTAACTTTAAGTAAATTTTAATTTCGGTTTAATCATCCATTTAATGTTGCATTAAATGATTATTAATGCAATAAAGTGAAAAGCAATTTAATTTTGCAAAATAAATAACAATAATAATTGTTTAGTTTTAAATTAATGTATTATAAGCGAGTAAAAATAGCGAATATTTTGGTAAGCATTTTCTTATTAAACTCTTTCATATTTTGTATATAAATTCGAAATTCCAAGCTTATGGCATCATGTTGTCATTATCCTTCTAACAAAAATGTCTGAAAAATGTTGCAGCAGCTAAAAAGTCACGTGGCCTTAAAAAGGCACGGGAAAAAATTACTCGTAAAACATTCGAATGATGAATCACGTTGACCCTCCGTTTTTTTCTCGACTTTCTCATATCTTTAATTACACAACTCGTTTGAAATACTTCCCTCGAAAAGTAACAGACATCCGTGACAAGAAGCGAAGCCCTGAGTTTCGCAGTTGAACGTCAATCGAAGATGTATTCATTCAATAATACCTCGGCAAATGAAATAATTGTCGGGATTGAATTCAAATTGTGCTTATTACGTCAGTAATAATTATTATTATATCGTGTATTTTGTGTTATTTGTTTTCAATATCAATTTAAGATCAAATTATATTCAAAAGAGCGAACGCATATTTGTGTGAAATTAATCGCGTCATTTTCAACGCCAATGATATTGACGGGCGAGTTTATCTACTACGAAAAATGTATACTCGTAAAATTGAGAGAGATAGACAAAACACGTGAGCACCAAATATTGGCCATATTTTAACCGCATTTTATTCGCAATAAACACACCTGCTTAATTTAGTGTTTGCAATATGTTGCGATTGCGCTTCCAATTATCACGTATTTTTAATGAATATTAACCCTTTGCCAAAGAATTGTGCTTAACGCTCGATGATTGAAAATCGTTGATGTATTAAGCAAGAATAATATATATATTTTATAAAAGCTCATAACTATAGAAATATCAATGGTAAGTTCAGCTTAATACAATCTGTTATTGTTTTTTTAAATAATAATAATGTCGAAAAAAATAATACATTATCATTACATTTTAAATTTGATTAATGTTTGGCTTGAAATATGTGACACTGCCATTATGATATTTGTAATAAAAATAATATTAAGTAATGTTTATTCAGTATTATCATTAAAAACCTATTTACGTCATTTGCAGTTGTAGTATTTATATGCGGATAATAATATTGATCATTTCTGAGTTGAAATCAAATTTAGCATCAATTTTGAAATGTATATTTAAAAATGTTTTCTTCTTATTTTATTTTTGAAATTCACATTTATTTTATTCATATTTATTATTTATATTTATTATTTATATTTATTTATGAAATTCACAAATTATTTTGATGAAACAATATTAAATTATTTTTGTAAATAAGATAAGAATTACTATAATTTATTGAAAAAGTGTTGTGTACCGGCAATTTTAAACAAATTACTATGAATTAAATTAAATTAAATACTATTAAATACTATTAAATACTATGAATTCAATTAAAAAATCATTATATTGTTTTGGGATTTTTGGGTTCTTGGGAATTTCCCAATCTGGAAATTGGAAAATTAGGGTTCAGTTCTCTTGGTCATATTTTTTTTAATTTAAGAAGAAAGAAATTTTATTTATATACAAATTATAATTAAAAAATTGCTATTAAATATAAAGTTTCACAGTAAAAAATTAATCTAATGTCTGAAAACTTATTTCTCTCAAGTTTTCTCTTTTTTTTTATTTATTTATTAAAGCAACTTTTTTATAGAATTTAATTACAATATAAAATGAGTTTTTCTTTTAACACAAAAGCAAGATACATTCTGAATAATTGAAAACATAATGCCATATAATTCTCGGATCATTTTGGAAGAAAACAAAAAATTATCTTGATTGAAAGTTACTTTATGCTCGATTTATAGAAATCAATTTTTCTCGTTTATTCATGGTGTGCACGATTTAATTATTTCCCGCGAATAACTGCAATTTATTTTGGTTAACATTAAAAGCAATATTCATTTGGTATTATGATCAATATTTTTCAATAGTTTAGTGAATTGAGCCATATTTTTGAAAACTCATTATTCTTATTGCTTTGATAATGACGTTTGCACACCTATTTAACACATTTTTTACTTAAAGTAAATATAGATTTTAAATTATTTAGATTTTAATTATTCAACATTACAGAAACTCAGTTTCGAGAAATGTTGAAACAAATTTTTAATTGAAGTCGTACTTTTGTTTTTGCCATAATATTATTAAGACTATCAAATGTGTGTTGATTAGTATGGTTTTAAAAGGTTGCGCATACGTCAGTTTGCGCACTCGATATTAATCGATATCTCGAGCACGCGTTTTCGTAGCTATTTAATTGAATAACGTAATGAAAATGTAGCATTCTTCTCGTGGGATTTTATCAAAAACAATTCAGTACGTGTTGTGCTACATCGACTTTCTCGTTTTGCGGACAAATATTGCGATGATCGATTTGTTTGTTCCTGGAATGTAATTAGCGCTTTTAACATTTGTGATTGCCATTTCAAAGTCCGCTAAAAGACATGCAAAATGCAGTATTTACGAAAGATACGTGCATGGACAACTGTTTAATTTGCAAAGCCACACAGTCGGCTCGATGATGCCATTTTTAATTATATTTGCTTGTCAATTAAAACTTGACATCTTAAAGTTAATGGACATTTACTAGTATCAATAAGTCAAATTGTTCATCCAATTCATTTCGTTCATCCGAAATAAAAACATCAAATTTAATGTATTAATAGATTAAATTCATTTTTGTAATTATTTACTACAAATGTTGCTTTTAATTATCTTTAAAATACGTATTTCTAAACGACAGACAATTAAAACTTGAGGATTATTGTGTATTTAAGTCCCTGCAACTATTTTGTTAAGAAAACATTCAAAATCTTAATGAAATCAATCTTTGCGAGAAAATTTAAACGCTCGCGAGAATGCCTACGACTATTCAGAGCATTTCAACCGAAAAGCTATAAAAGGATCAGAGAACAACAAATGAAGATGCCGCCGTCAGTATTTCAGCTGCTGTTAACGTAAATCCTCATGAGAGTATTTTGAAAACAGCTAGTGATATTAGTCGTGCCTTTGTCCATGAGCATTTTCAAAATCGTTAATTCAATTTTTTTACAGCGGCCGTTCGTTTGGAAAATCGCTTACTTCATTCAATTTAATAAACGTTATTAAGAGCATACCTCAAACAACCGAACCGTTCATATCCGAAAGACGAAAAGAAACATTGTTCATTTCATCGTTCAATCATTTTACATTTATATTGTTTTTAGACGAAAGGTAATTTTTGGTCAAAGTAAAATGAATAATCAAAGAAAAAATTTCAATAATCAATAAATATTAATGTTGCAATAATGAAAAAAACCGAAACACTAAAAGGAGATGATGATAATATAATTTTATAGGAATAATTGTTTTTCAAAATCCCTTATGTAACGTTAAAACATCTAAACTTTATACTCTTGACAAAGTGATGCTTATGTCACAACATAAACATTCCATTCTGACGTCATAAAATTTGATGGAAATTTTCGATTAACATTTCATGTTTTATGTTGATGTTGTACATTTATAAACATCTTTTTATCACTTAACATTCAGCAGCATAAAATTCGTTTCTCGGTACCAAATAACAAAAATTGAATTAAATTATAATCCAAAAAATGTTCTCCTAATTCCAAAATTGTAAACGTTCTTAAATCTGAATACAAACTGAATATTTCTAAGAAGTATAATAATCATATAAAACTTTTGTGCAGACTCTTAAATATATTTCCGCAAAAAGAACTCGTTTATCCAACCTATAAAAAGGGACTACTAAGTCTACACATATAATCGCGCGAAACCGAAAACATCTTTCATTTGCTTTCA
>JABFPJ010003765.1:0-15274 GCA_022817425.1 Gryon sp. ZL-2020
GGGCCTAACAAGGGCCATATTCAGGCCCAATAAGGGTATGAAACGCCTACCCACACATTCCCTGTATAGGGTTTTATGGGCAAGCCAAATTAGTCTCATATATATACTATAGTAGAATTAAGTTGATATTTACAAAACATTTCATTAGAAGTCTTCGTAGCTCAGTGTGTAAGATGTTTAACTTTCACGTTGGGGTCTTGAGTTCGATTCTCCACAAAGCATTTTTGAACAAATATTTTACATAAATGTTGACTAAACCCAGGTGTGCCTACTGAGGCTTAATTAGGCCAACATTGGATTTCATCAAATATCCCATACCAGGGAGGCCTCGTTAGGCCCATATTAGGAATACCTAACTAGGTAATTGATAGGTTAGCGTTTCAAACCAATGTGAATCCCTCAAAAATCCCACATAGGGCCAATGTTGGTCCAATCTTGGAACAGGGTTTGCCTAAGAAGGCCCCAAGTTCAGCCAAGTTCAAAATTCTACTAGGGAATTACTCGAGAGTATAATGTGACTCGGCATTTTTTTAATTTTTCTTCTTTCCTTTTTCACTAACTCAATGTGTTTTGTCGCTAAAATTCCAACAGTTCCGGGATTTGAGTACAAGTTTGACAGATAGGATTTATACTTTTTACCTGAAGGAACCATCATTCTATACTTCTTTTTCGCTTCTACAACTGATTTTATCACGAACCCTCAGATTCAACCCATGCAAAAGCGCCATTTTCAAGATGAATTAAATGCCTTGTAACCATCTTGAGAAAATACAATTTACTAAATGAAAACAAAAAAAACACACATCATCTTTGCATTAATATATAATATGATGAATCAACGAATAAAATATTTTTGTCAAATTAATATGAGTATTAAATTATAGGCAGTGAATATTCGGACACATACAGGTTCACGGGCCACGAGTCACGATTGACGGATCTAGTAACTTAATACACAAGACGGGTCACGGGTTCACGGGTCAAGTATCTTAATACACGACACGGGCCACGTGTCGTGTATCATTAGTTTACGTGTCATGTATTCACGGGCCACAGGTTCACGAATCACGGGACAACAAATTGAGTGTAACATATATTGAAGCATATCACTTCTTTATATATATGTATAAGTATTTGAATCCTTTATAATTAATTAAAAAAACTAACAAAACTAACTTTGACTGTGGCACACTGTTAAAAAATGTTTAAAAATCAACTTTATTTTAAGTTGAATAAATCATATATTAGTTAAATTAACTAAAATCCGTTCAATTCAACTGATAGTCGAGTTGATTTAACTCGATTAAACTTGATATTACTTTTCATTTTTAACAGAGCATGACTTTGACATGACTCTGGCATTACTCTATGACATGATTGTGACATGAATTCGGTTAGTTTTGTTAGTTTGGGAACAAACTAACAAAACGAACTATTACTGATGTATGAGTTTGTTATGACTCTATCATGATTTCACTTCTTTGTATATATGTATAAGTATGTGTATAATTAATATAGAAAAATGGTTTTCGCGCTGGAAAACCCACTAGGGGTGGGGCATGTCGCCTCAATTTAATTTGAGGAGTTAGTTGAGTTTGCGGGCTAGTTCGGACAATTGTAATTAGCCACCTACACATGTTCCCTGGTGCCGCTGCACTAAGTTTTTCAGATTGATAAACCGTGCCAAAAACGTTCTGTTCTTCCGCCACATTATTTTGGTGCGGTTTTATAGCATATTTTGGTACAGTTTTGTAGCACTTATTTATTGCGTTTTTATACTGTAATTGAGGTACTTGGTGCGGTTTCGTCATCCACCGGCTTCAATAACCCGTGTTCTATGAATAATGTGATTCCATGACTCAAGAAACTGTCACTGACGATCAGTTGACCCGGGAAGAAGTATCGCATGACTATAGTTAACCCGTGAACTAGTCATGCGAAACATTAACATAAACTAATATATTACACAAAAATTAATTTGTATAAAAATAACATTCCATGAACATATCAAGCAAATTTGTATTTTCATTACCATGGATTATATCCTAAAATGCAACCGTACACGCTTGATCAAAACAAATTCCACAGCAATTTTTACGGTATCAAATCATATGATTTTTCTCGACGTCCTTCGATACATGGAAGTGAGTCAGCGAGCGAAAAAGCGTTTTCTCAATGAGCGACCGCGATGCTTTCGATAAAGGCGATTTATTATCGGTTATGCAACGCTAACTGGTTTACACAACAGTTAAAAGTATGCGTTAGAATAGATAAGCGAAAAAGTTGATGCTATTTCTAGTAAAAGTCAACATACAACTATTTCAAAGATAAAAATAGTGAAAGAAGAATACGAAAAGGAAGACACAAAATAAAAAGATATACGAGAAAGATAAACGTGCATTTAATACCATGTTTGTTTTTCCAATGAATGACAAAATAATTATAACAATGATAACAATTAGTATACAGAACAGTTTCCTGTTTACTAAATTAGCATGCTGTAGTGCTTATAAAAAGTGTCAATGGCGAAGACTTTTCACGTTAGAAAAGTGAACGTTAGTTACGGCCCTGCGCGTTGATGTGTGTATGTGTTATGCTAGTTGCGTTTGCATTACAGCACCACTTATTTCGAGTGATGGACGATCAGGCGTGTCGTAATATCACAAACATCGCGTGGCGCAATCATTTGTAACGACAGTCTGCGCTATAATATTACAATTTCCAAATTATGATGCGACTTTTGCAACTAAAAATATTCCGCATTTGCATTTAATCAGACTTGCTTTATCAATGTAACTTTACTTAGATTAAATATGATCCATATATATGTTTTTCATATATAAAAACTTTTATTGGGCCAATATATATTCGACTACAAAGATAAAACCTTTATCGACTTAATTTGAATGTTGGTGCTTTAGCTAATCAATTTTCCTAGTGGGTTATCATATGTAATACATAAGCAAATTTTATCTTCATAAATGAAGTGTCCTGGAGATAAGACGAAATTATCGTGCAGATAGAATGATTATTGAACAGCGCGTATGAATCAATTCACCCGTACATTAAAATTTCACGAAAAGTAATAAACAAGGTACACAAGAATCTGAGACAAGTTTGCACAAGAGTTCAATTCGCAACATCATTGCTTTCGAATTTATTATCATAGTAACAACTTTCTATTTCGCGTAAGTTGATGATAATTTCACGACTAATGCAACCATTATCAATTTGTACTTGTCACAACCTGCCCCGCCTTATGAATTCATTACATTTAAAGTACAATCACTTGACTTTTTTTAAAACTCTAATTTCGAGGACAAGCGCAATTTGGTCCGAATATATTTATACAATTTATGAATGTGATCAGTTAAGTTTAACTTACGTTCAGTTTTATATTTTATCTAACGATTAATTTTGGGTTTAGATTATTTATTAATGACGTTATATTCATTTTAAAAGTAGAATATGTATTTTTATTGTATTACATAAATCCATAATTTTTTTTAATTTGTGAACTAGAGTCGCATTTTCATAAATAAAAAAAAGTAAAATTTGCTATTATTTTCTAGTATGTTTGGAAATTAATGTTTTGTATGTACACTGGTAAAAAAAAACCTAGTGAATCAGTAGTATTTCAAGACTGAAATCACGTTATAAAGACACACTAAAAACCAATCATATAAACGTATGAAACAGACAAAGGCAAAAGATTCCTCGGTTAACTTTGTTTATCTCGTTGATTTAAATGTTTAGTGTCTTTTTTGAGGTTAACAGTATTGAAAGACAATAGCAATTCATTATTTTATTTTCCCAGTGTAATACACATTGCGGAGTACATATAAAATGTTCCTACACCATCGCAAGACTATACAGTAATTTTTCATCTAACTTTTTATTATCATAATTTAACAGTAAAACTAATAGCAATATTATATAAATACATTTGCTGCCCCACAAATCTCACTATATATTAGCATATTATGCAAATTTAACGGAAGAAGATAATATTTCTGTGTGATTCAATTTTGAAACGCCACTTGTCAGAACCAAAACAATAACATACGATATGTCACTTCATGATAATTATGATCTACATATGTTCCACATCCCGCGTGTCCACTTTCCTGTCCTTTTTCACGATTAAGTGAAATCGTATCTATCAATAATGCAAGCAAGAAATGCCGTCGACGCGATAACTAGAAATGCCGAAGGAGGAATGAAAAACGACAATGATGATGAGGAGAAACAGAAGAACGGGGAAAAGAGAGGGCTTCGTGAACAAGAGAAGAGTAGGGGTGACGGGTTAGGGAGTCCAGTAAAGGAACGGCAAGGAATGACGAAGAAAGACGAAAGTAGAAGCAAGATAAGAGATCGTTGGCTTAGAATCGCATTTTCACGGGCCTTCTTTGGCCGTTCGTTCGTCGTAGCCGAATCTTTTTTGCAATTAAAAAACCGGACGAACGGGTTTCAAGCCTCGGACATTCCGCAAATTCTGACCTGCGAAATCGAGCAAATCGACTCACAAAGGCCGAGCAAGAAGGAGATAAGTAGCGCGAGATCTAACTTCAACTATATATATATATAAACGTTGTCGACAGAAAGCGAAAACCAGTTCCGCTACGTAAAAGAGACTATGTTTTGAGTTTATTTCGCTGATTTATCATCATCCGCCGAATTGGCGTCGTTCAATTTTGGAAGGTCGATTATTATTTATCGGCCATCTAAAAAGTCACGGTGAAATATTTGATGAAGAAAAATATATACATTTAAGATTGGCCTTAATTCGCATGGCATTTCAATGATCAACTAGCATTCAAAGTGTTTGCAACAAGACCTTCTTATGATAATCATGCACCACGTGGTTGTCGTTATGAATTTGCAGATGTCATAGTCACACGAAGATAAATAACGCACATTACGTAACGCTGTGAACGCTTTGAGACTTTGTGGCTTTAACAAAGAAACTGTTTGTTTTTATATCAGTCAGAATGTTTTTATCGAATGTTAAACAATACACGGACAATAAAAATACAGTAAAAACTACTGGGAGTACAAGAAAAACTGTTAGACTGTCATATAATCCCGGACTTTTTTGGTTAAATAGGGTATTTTAAAGTAAAATTTAATAAGAACTCCTACATTTATCATAATTTCTTTAAGGCAGTATAGTAAAATTTAGTAAACACAGTACGTAAATATTATCATTAATAGAAATTATAAGACATTTGTATAATTATTACGAGATTTTCATTAAAAAAGTGTGACAATTATGTTCAATACACGCAGAGCAGAATTAATATAAAAATTATTGTTTAAAATTGAAAATTTACTGAACTCTCAGTAATACAAGGACAGATGCAAAATTTCGCGAAAAATTACTGAACTTTTCAGTAAAAATTATTGCGTTTTTACAAATTTTTCATAAATATTCAATAATATTTCATTAAAAGTTCAGTAATTTTTCGCGAAATTTTGCATCCGTCCCTATATTACTGAAAGTTCAGTAAGTTTTCAATTTTAAACATAAATTTTTATATTGATTCTGTTCTGCGTGTAGACATATACATAATTCTGCTTAAAGAAAATGTTTGGCAGTATAGTAATTTCTATATTAAAATATGATAAATGAAGTCTGAGTCTTATTTCCAATACGACGTTAGTCACTGTTTAGGTTTCAGTGGATCAGTGGCTACGCGCGGGACTTCGTACTTATGAGAACGGCGGTTCAATTCCTATCAACAATATAAAACTTTGTCCAATTTAATTACCTACTAATAAATAAATAAACCAAATAATAAAAGAAAAATTATATTTTTTAAAAATTAATCGAATTAGTCTTCTAAAAAATGTATTTCAGTCAAGTAATTTGTCCTAAATCGGAATAATAAATATTAATGTACTTCCAAAAGAGTCCAAGAATATGATGCAGTCTAGTAATTTCTTACTAAAAATTTCTTACATTGAATGAAAGATTATTTCTGTGCGTGTATAATGAGAAATAAAAATAAAATCTATTTTATATGTACAAAACACATAAATAAGGTGTTAACAATTGTATGATATATGTCTAACTTACACAGAGAAAGTTTGTCCGAAATATTTTAGTCATCTTTAAAAACCAAATATTTATCTATTTTAATACCTTTTTGCATTGGATTTAAAATCTCTACCTGTTAATCAGAATATTTAATGTCCTTGTCTTGCTCACATGAAATTCACCTCCGAATACTTGTCTTACAAAGACTGAATGATAGCACTGAAAGTGATTACTGTAATTTCCATCTCGGTACGCACTGTGCCTTATTTCAAGGCGTAATTCCAAGTCTTGTTTTTTCCAACTTGATAGAATCTCCTCCATCTCATTCATTCACGATTTAACAATAATATTTTCTGATAATTGTTTTTTTTACTCACAATAAATATCCCATTGATTGTAAGATGCTTGCTTACCTGCAAAAAACAAAGACATCGAATAAATTAATAGTCAGGTTTTAATCATACATAAATTATAACTTAATTTACTGCCTCATGCACTCAACTATCGTAAACATTGTTAATATAAAAGAACAATTTTGTCTGCAACTTTAAGTCGTATGTAGATATCGATAAATTTATACATGGCAAATTTATTCCGCCAAGTATTTGTATATTTTATTATGCCATACAAAATCTCTAATTAACGCATAATAATATCACATAAGAATATCTCGACAAAAGTCTGCGCCTATTTAGAAAAGTAATACCGGAAAATTAATTAATCCCATAAAATGATTGCAAAATCATTGTATTTAAAAGCAAAATTTATTGGTTCTGAAAAGACAGACAAACACCTTCAAATGATATGTTGCAAAACTTCACGATGGCGTAATGCCGCCCTTTTCACATTCAATACTTTCCGTTATATCCCGCGAAATATCTTACTTAATTCGATCGCATTGTAGTTTAATGTCTGTGCAGCGACGTGAATAACGCAATCGTTTATTTACACGTGAAATGTTAAGTAACACTTTGTTTCTAGTCAGAAGGAAAAAGGCCATCGTAAACTGAACTTCGCGTGCTAAAAAATTTATAGCGTGTAATAAATAATGTATATTCAAAGATCTTACTTTATATTTTTCATAAAAATCTCGAGAAGAAAGATAAGTGAAAAAGAAATAACCACAAAAATAATAATGAGTGGAAAATTTGAAACAGTATATAAAGCGATTGATAATAAAATCATTTTCTAACAACAAATTCCAAACTGAATTGTTCAAAATGTTACATTGATAATTATTTTTATTTGCAAAAGTATGTAGGTTATATTCTATAACTAATCTTTTTTAGTGAACATTAAAAGAATTTATTAGTAATATTAATGTACTTTTTTAATAACATATGAATGGCACCTACTTGAAACGAAATTTTATTGCGTAAATTGAATAATTTAATTTCAAAATCAGAATTTAAGTAATTGTAAGCAATTAGTCACGATATGAACATAAATTACTTATTTGATTATACGTAGTAGAATCAAAACTCCACCGTAACACTGGCATACATAATTATTCTATTTATTATGCACATCTGACGAATAATAATAATAATTAGTCAATAATTTTAAACAAAAAATAAATGTATCAACTATTTTTCCTTGCAGTTAAATGTTATTAGTTAATATTTGCATTTTAACTAATTTTTAAATTAATTGCTTAACTAATGAATATTTTAAACATCAGATCGATTTAATTAAGTTCTTGGTTTTTGAAAGTGTTTCAAGAATGATTCATGGTGTCTTATATAAAGTCTATACAATTAGTCTATACAATAATTTTAATCCTTTCCAACAAAGAAGTTGGCAAAAATATGTGTACAGCTTATAATAGTGAATAGGTTCTCATAATAAAATTTGCGAATGAGCTCACGTGATCTCGAACTTACGACAGAGTACCCACGCGTGTGTAACAAGAACGTTTGTTTCGAATGCATCGCAGGCGACTTAGTTGTTGCACATGACCACGTCAAAAGTCGCCTCAACTGTGGGAGCGTGTTTTCTTGTTGTTACAATTAATCACTACCCACGTGCCAGCCTTTTACTGCACACGTGTGCAACCATCAAAGCCACCAGCTTAGACAACTTTTTGCGAACCAGCGTCGATTTGGTAAACGCTCTACGTCCACTCCGCGTTACCTTATACAAAAGCTAAAAGCAAATAATCAGACTATATTCTTTTCTTTATATTCACTCAATGTTTCTTTTTCTTTCTTATTATCCATCTAAAAATGATTCTTCAGTCGAATTCACTACTTCTGCTTTCGACCAATTAATTCACCATTATATTTTTGCTCCCTTTTTTGCTCTTATACGTTTCAAGAATCACCTTAAAACAGTTTTTATTGCATAACGAAGCATGTTTTTCAGCATAACGAAGCCATTTTTAAATTAAAAGCTTTAATTGATGCGACGTAGAACTTTTTTCTGAAGCGGTCAATTTTTGTCAACATTTAACCACATTAATGTTTTATGAAATAAACATCCAATTTGTCTGTATAAAATTGTATATTATTATACATGCAGCTTAACCACGAGTGATATAAAAACATACGTTTAATATTCTGTACGGCAATATAAAAATCTTTACTTAAACTGAAAATGAAAATGTTGTAAATTTAAATATCTCTTTTTCTTTGTAATTTCAATCATAATTGCAAGTACACAATTGCGCGTGTTAAGTCTGGTAGCGCACTGCACGACTGTAAAGGGATCGATGTGTATTGATCTGGCCGGTGCCTTTGCTGAATACGTGACGTTGCATTCGTGCATTTTGCTGATCCGAAACACAACGCACAGCGCCGGAAATTGACAAATCGCCTCCGGTGCGCGCCGTTCTTCGCCCTCTCTTCCTGTCCCTAACTCTCTTTGTCCCCCTGTGGTCCCCCCTCTTGGTCCCCCTGGACCACACTTTTCTCGGAACCAGTCTGTTCAGCTGCCTAAAAATCAGAACCTGTATTCTATAGAGCATATTCACAAAAGTACCAGAATCGACACCAGAAAATAACGCATTTTTTCCCTTTTATTTATGGTTTGTGTTTCGCGAATCTCAATGCAAATGTTAATAAATATAAAAAAGATATGAATTTGATTAAGTTTTAGCAGAACAGTGTATAACTATTTTGCTTATATAATTAGAAATAAATTAAAATTAAAATATTTCTAAAATGTAATTGTAAATTAAGTAAATCATTTATTTGTAAATAATTGTTGACACTTTTCATCTTTATACAAAACCCCAAGAAACTATTCTTTATTTTTATTATAAACATGGATTAGTAACAAAACAAAGCGCACATTCCGTCGACTAACACTTTTTTTCACACTTTCTTTTCTTAAAAGATTCATTAGTTTTGTATTTTCATTTCACTTTTTATATTACCGCGATTTGAACATTATGTAAAAAGTATAAGCAATATTGCTTACTTTTTTTATCTAGCAAATCCAATAGTTTGCCAAACTTAACAATCGGCCCATGATTGGTAATACGTTGATACCTATATTGAGTTAGTCCCAATCATGGCCCTTGGACTGTATTGGTGCTTGCATGAGATCTCTATTGGTCCATCGTCGGATACCAACGATGAGTCAATGTACAATTGTTGGTACGCAACCATTGTTGACAATAATGGCCCAAGCATTGCCCAATGATTGTTACTAAAGGTTTTTTTTAATAAAATATAATTTTAAGAAATATTTGTTTATACCAAATTTTGTCTGTTCTTCCAGTTATGTTATCCTGAACATTACTTTCCAGTAAATAATGAAAAACCTCGGTACGTCCTTTTAAGTTGTTATTTGGCTTACGAACTTGAATCATTGTTGGGCCGATGGTTAAAAATAAATCATTTTAATTGTTAATTACAAATGATTATTGAATATTTATTATTTTTATTACACTGTATTTTTTATCAATTATCTTAATAAAAATATGTATTAAATAAATATTAAAAATGCTTACAAAATAAATTTTATTTTGTTATATTAAGATTTGCGTAACTCTGAACCAAGCATATGAGTAATTCCACAAAATGTTTCCTTTTAGAAGTTTAAAAGAAGTTTTTTTTTTTTTTGATAGGTACACCTTTAATTCCTTTTTAATTTCTTGTGTTTTTAATTTAACTAAATATATATATATTTATTTTTTAAAGTTTAATACTTAAATTAGTGCAGAAAAATAGATTTACAAAATATTTTATGTATTATGTACATTATTCTTGTATGTTTTTAAAATTCAAATTTGCCGCCAAAAATGCATGACTGAGAGTTAAAATTCAAGTTTCTACTTAATGTATGACCTTGAATATAATGATTGAAATTATTATTGAATTATTTTGAGTGCGAAAAATAGTTTAAAAACTTAATGAAAGAAGAAAAGATAAATAAACTTTTATATTAAATTATATCTTTTATACATGCAAAGATTTGACATTTTAAGCATGTCAGCACTAATTTTTTTAGGGCGCACTATGATTCTCGCTTATTTTACACCTCAACACAAGAAATTATAAAGGAATTAAAGGTGTGCCTATCAAAAAAAAAAATTTTAACTTCTAAAAGGAAACATTTTGTGGAATTAGTCATATTAGTCATATAGATATTATTTCTAGTTGAATTCAAATATTTTATACATCATACATATTATCATAAAAATTGAGCAAAATAATGATCTACATTGATCGTTATTTAAATTAATTACTAACCAACAGAAATTGGCGAGACCATTTAGTAAATTAAATTATATTTATACTAAATATTTATATAGTAATAATAGTGTTTTTTTCTTGATACCTACCGTAAAAGTACTACTTTTCAAGGCAAAAATCAGCCGTACACGTAAAAAACAGTATATTAAATTTTGTAATATTTATTCGAAAGGCATGACTATTTGTAAAGTATACTAAAATTTCATATTAATATTGATTAATTTTAATATTTTAATTGTAATTTTTTCAATATTTATTTTAATTTTTTGAATTTATATTATAACATTAATCAATATTTATATGAAATTTTAGTATACTTTACAAATAGTCATGCCTTTCGAATAAATATTACAAAATTTAATATACTTTTATTTTGCGTGTAAAAACTTCAAGAAAAATATGGTTCGGTGCTTGGCGTAAAAGCGTCTCATTGGCTGCCGAGCGGGGAGTCTAACCTCGCTTCGCTCGGTTAGCCAATCCCCGCTCGACAGCACAATAAGGCGCTTTTACGGCTAGCAACGAAAATATATATTTTCTTAACAAAACAAAAAAACATACCCAGCCTGCCATACAATTTTAATTCTATAATTTTTATGATAATATTTATAATGTACAAAATAATTGAGGTGAATGACAAATAATGTCTATCAACAGTTGGCTCGCAAATGGCATATGCCATTAACAACATTTATTTTATAAACATTAATTTAATAAATGTTTTCATACTTTTTAAAACATATAATATAATACAAATAATAAATATTAAAGAAAAATTTGTAATTACCGATTAAAGTGATTTTTCTTGATACCTACCGTAAAAGTACTACTTTTCAAGGCAAAAATCAGCCGTAAAAGCTTCACTTTTCACGGCCGCTTTTTGCCATGAAAAGCAGTACTTTTACGGTAGGTATCAAGAAAAATATTGTTCGATGCTTGGCGTAAAAGCGCCTCATTGGCTGCCGAGTGAGGAGTCTAACCTCGCTTCGCTTAGCCAATCCGGGGATTGGCTAACCTTCGGTTAGCCAATCCCCGCTCGGCAGCACAATGAGGCACTTTTACGCCTAGCAGCGAAAATATCTATATTTTCAACCATTGGACCAACAATGGTCCAAGCTCGTAAGCCAAGCAACAGCTTAAAAGGACATTTCGTGCTTTATATTTTCGAAGACATCATAGTCCAGTGGATAGAGCACGAGACCAGTAACCTGAGACCCCGACGTTACTGGTCTTGTGCTCAATTCCTAGAATCGGAGGATTTATTAAATAACTAAATAACTTTCGAAAGATAATTAAAACATAAAATTTATGTTAGGAATAACATAACTGAAATAAACAAACAAAATATATATACTAAAAAAATATTTTTTGTAATAAAATTCATTTAAAAAAGATCGTTGGTCAGAATCATTGGGCCACGCTTGGGCCATTATCGTTAACGACGTCTGAGCACCAACAATGGGCCAATTAACATTGGTGTTTCATTTCAAAGCTGTGCCAACATTGAAAATCGATGGTCGGCCGATGATCGTCAGTCTTGTCCCAATCGGGGGCCGATTGTTAATTTCTCTTTGCGAACATTTAAAAGATGTTTGTTTTGACACTTGAATATGAAATATGGTATGTTTGATATTGCAGCAATAAAAGTAGCAATAAAGAAAATGAAATTGCACTGCCATTCATGCACACTGCCGAAACTCTATTGAATCGTGACGAATTGTAAAAGTTGAATTGAAGCCAGGCATATACGCACAAACACAAATAAACTCACACATACACACATAGACTTTTTCTACCTGAGTTACGGTTCAGTAGGTAGCTTTTTAAACATCGATCGTTTAAATGAATTTGCCCCTCGAACGCAAAAATGGCCTTGCTAAGTCGTGAAAAATAATTGAAAACTGCATCATTGAAAGAAATTCACTATTCTTCTTGAATTTTCACTTAAAGTGAATAACATTTTGAATAAATTTATATTTTCTATACCATCTTTCATGCATCATTTCAAAAAACTATCCATTTAGAAAATTCGATTTTCATTTTGAAACATAATTATTTTATCTAAATAACTGCAATCATTTTGATGAAATGCCATATACTTTAAAAATTGTGTTAATCGATTAAAGTTACCATACGTATGACATACAAGTTATCGGATTATATATTTTATTAAGAAATTAAAATAATATCATAAACCATGCTAACTATGCTTAATTACCGATAAAATTGGTGTTGAACGAGAACATGTTTCTGTTACAGCATTAAATATACGTGATTTTCTTTATTATAGAATTTAATCCACTCATTCCACAAAACGACAAATAACTTATAAATCGACATTTACGAGGTATGCATACTTTACATAATTTCCGGCTGTATTTAATTTGACTTTAATGATTTGGATTACAAATCAGATACAATTGATTTCATTAAACATTTCTCATGCGATTTAAATTTTTATCAATACATTAATTTAACAGAGCTTTTGCTTCGTTGTAATCGAATGTAGAATTGGTAGATGAGAAAATAATTTGATTTGCCTTCAATTTCAACAAGCTGATAGCGTTCTATCTTATTCTGTCGAGATTTTGATTAGACAATCTTTGATTACGCGTTCGCGCGCGAGTTATCATCTTTTAAGATTACGTTCAGGTATCCATCAAATTTCATGTCAGCAAATTTGCTTCTGATTATTGATTTTATTGTAAATTACTTTATTGAACGATAAATTATTCTAATAAATTTTATTGGGATAATTCAAACAAAGCATAAATACATCCTACTTTATTTGGAAAGGAAAATTAAATAAGTAAAACTATACATTTACAAAAAAATAATTATTTCTGTCTTTCATGTCATTAATAACTTATCATTTATAAATTTAGCTATGTTTAAATTCCTTTCATGAATAAGCTATCAAAAACTGCATGCAATCAACACAATAATTAAATAATTACAAACTTACAAATAAAAATGTAATTAAATTGCAATTTTTAAAGATTACTGGAAATCTCTTGAAGTGTACTTGACTATTACATCATAATTTCTTCGAAACTACCGATTCTAATGATACCACTGACGAATATCACTATCACGGTCATGGTCAAGTTCAATTCGTGTACATTACATTCGACAGAGTATAATGCACTCGTATTGATCACTTTCAAAAACGAAAAAAAGAAAATTACACAAAATACGAATACTAAACTAAGTGCCAGAATAAAAATTTGCTCCCACGATGGTAGAGAAAAAAAATTCAAAGAACGATACGCGAGCAAACAGTGATTAGAAGATAAAAAGAACCGCTTTCTTTTACGACGCGGACGCTGACCGAATTCGCAACTTGGGACGTTTTTATCCGAATGGAATCGTCGACTTTACGGCAAAGATCGCACATTAAAAACGTTTTGGTGATTAGACGCTAAAAACGAAAGAAAAACAACAAAAATTGAAAGTCTACACCAGACGCCGTTGAAATTTTTATTTATAAAGCGCTATTTCAGCGTGATTTTATGTAGGTTTTATAACGCTGTAAAAGTTCAAAATTTGCCATAATCATCTTCCAGACTTGTTTCAAATAAGTTTATTATTTGAAATAAAACTGGAACTATTTTAAATAAACTAAGTATCATGAAAAATATTTTTTCAAAACAAGAAAAGCAAGAAAAAACTACGGTTGTTTTTTGAACAAAGAAATTAACAATAAAATTAATAAGAATGTGAATTTGTATACATTATTATTTACTATTTTTCAGTGTTCCTTTAAACTAAACATTTTGACATGTGTCGTATTATATTTTATTTATTACTCAACTTTTTTATAATTACATTTCAAAAAAGTCTTGCTTCCCTACGTATGTAAATGTACTCATAATCTATTAATCGATATTACAGAAATAAAACTGGTTAATCGGAAAGAAAAACTCGTAACTCAAGTACCTGACTAATAATAATTTATATTTAAAGATATATCGTAGCATTTACAGTAAGGAAGCGTTTACTGTAAAATAAAAACACGAATTTATAAATGCAGGAACAGTAATGACGAACGGGTGAATAATTGATTTTATAACTTTATATTTATTACTAGAGCATAAATAATGAATTGTCAGTAGTAAATAGCAATTATCATTAAATATATAGTTCAGATATGTAAAACTGAATGATTAGGGTGACATAAGGAGGTTGGGGCACAATGTTTTGGTGCGAAAGAGACAGAACATAAAAACTGAAATTATTTTCTCAAAAAATATAAATAAATAGATAAAAAAACGTATTTATTCTTTAATGTTTAATGTAATATTTACTTTTAACTTATTTT
Organism: Gryon sp. ZL-2020; assembly: GCA_022817425.1. Lineage (NCBI taxonomy): Eukaryota > Metazoa > Arthropoda > Insecta > Hymenoptera > Scelionidae > Gryon > Gryon sp. ZL-2020. The sequence goes on from JABFPJ010003765.1 coordinate 15,059, forward strand.
CTATTAATTACAAGTAAAAATGTGCTTTTTTGTTCAAATTTTCACTGCGTTGCTTTCAATATAATTCAATTACGTTAAATCCAATGAGAAAATTTCTTTGAAATTTTGCACACCTATTTTCTATGAGTTTTATTTAAACATATTAAAATTCCAAGCAATTCTGAACGTGGGATCATATTTTAAATCATCAAAAGTGGCAAACTCCCATAAGACTCA
>JABFPJ010003766.1:0-15272 GCA_022817425.1 Gryon sp. ZL-2020
ACAATCCGAGCCGAAGGCGAGGTTTGTAATCGCACGAGGAGAGAATTTTCTTTTATTTTCCATGGTGCAAACGATATTTTTCGCCACAAGGGAGCAGAAAATGCAGTTTCTTTAAAACCCCCTAGAGATGGAAACTGCGTTTTCTGTCACCGTGTGGCGAAAAACAAATTCCCGATTTCTTCTTCCTTGTTGCGTAATATACTATTTCTGCCCCGAAAAGTGGGATAAAAGTAGCACTTTCCCTCTCTAGAGAGGGAAACTGACTTTCTATCCCTAGAGTGGGAAAGTAATCTTCTATTACGTCATTTAAGGGTTGAAAATACTTTTCATTTCGAGGGACAGAAAGTATCATTTTCATCCCACTTTTAAGGGAAGAAAAAATATGTTTTCGATGCACGTATAAGAAGAATAATATAGTGGTAACGTAGGGAAAACATTAACTCAATACGTGTTGCATTACAAACGGTATTTTTAAAAAATGACGTATATTTTTGAAAAATAGCAAGCACATTGCTGAAAAGTTGCTAAAGCTGTACTAAAACATTTTTGAAACATTTCTCCAATTACATGTTCAAATAATTTATATGCAATTTAACTGCAATCTCATAAAACAAAAATATTTGTATTCTCTGCCAACCCTCAAGGCATTGGAGGAAACTAATATGTTATAATCAAACATTACTTAAATTCCCTTTGCTCCGTGTTTGTTCATTATCATTTGGTTTTCCGAAAATTCAGAATACTGTTTCAAAATTTACTACTGACAAATTGAAGTTTAATCTTCGGAAGAAGGTCTGAGTTTAATGGCCTTAATTAATTGACAATGCAGTTTCACTGTTGAATATAAACAAAATACTGGAGATCATTTTCATGAAGGTCTATTTGTTGAAATAAATAGCTTCAACAGTAAAAATAAACTCGAGAGGTTTGTGTGTAAAGATAGACTATTTTCGCTTATTTAGTTTATTTAATGAATACAAATCAGACGAACTATATATATAAAATGATGAACGAAAAATGGATGATCCGCAACTATATCATCTTTTATGAGAAACTATATATACGTAGTAATAATAACTATCGAAGCGTGATGTAGTTTCGAGTTACAAAACAAAATTTGAGTTTGAAAGCTGGAGTGAAAATTTTCGTTGCCCACTGGAAGTTTCGAAATACTTTAATCCCAGAGCGTACATGCGAACACGCTCGCGAGTTCGCTATGTAAATTTCCTACGAAACTGACCGTGTATTTGCGAAGAAGCCAACTTTAATTTCGCAACGGTTGGCACTTATGTGCACTTGTGTGGGACTTGGATTTGCGTTGTGTCGACAACGATGCTAGACCTGCCTCGATGATTACCATATATTTGGCACGATATCATATCACGGTCGCTTCAAATCAAAATTACATAGACGAATTTTTAATAAATATACATTATATATTTGATAGAAAATACTTTTATATCGTCATAAGAAGTTCAAAACTTGCAGTCAATTATATAATAATGAATATGTATTCTACGTTTAAAAAAAAGTTATTTCGTCGTATTAAATATTACTATTTTCATTATTAATATTTGTATCTCCACATAGAAACAGAGATACATAAAATTAGAAATGTACTACGTAAAATTGCAAAAGAAACCTATACATTCGTCTATATTGACTATGTTATTTTAAAACATACACTCTTAATAATATTAATTCTACACACGATGAATATTGTCTTCTTTTTGCGATTCCTTATGCTGCAATTAGAATCCGCCTGACACACGCGAATTGTCTTTTCGAACATAATTGACTCATATAATGCGCGCGAACTGAAACTCTAATGGGTTAAGTTCGACTGCATTTAATCTCTACATAAATTTTGCTTCACTTTGTCACATGAGAACCAAGCACAAGATTTTCTTTCTCTCACAAATAGACATCTCGATGGCAAAGAATTTCCATTCCTCATATGCGGATACTTTTTATAACAAACGAATATGTGTGTATATTTTTTTTGTAAAAATAGTATATTACGCAACAAGGGAGATGAAATCGGGAATTCGTTTTCCCGAGCGGAGTTTACAAGCCGAGCCGAAGGCGAGGTTTGTAACCGCGAGGGGAGATCGATCATCTCCCATGTTGCGTACTATATTTTTCGTTACGAGGGAGGGAAGAAAGTCATTTTCCTAAATCTCCCTAGGGATGAAAATGGCATTTCACTCCCCGAGTAACGAAAATTACTTTTCAGTCGTGCGCAGCGGAGAAAGTTGGAACTAACAGCGCTCTCGTACCGAAATTTTCGCTTTCGGTACTCATCGATACACATCGAGTACCGAAAGCTTCGTTTTCGGTACTCGAAGCGTGTTTATTCCAACTTTCGCTTCGCTGCGCAAGACTGACAAACGTTGTATCGGCCTCGGGCGCAGTGGCGCTCTCAGACGTAATATACTACTTTAAATTCCAAAATTAAAAATTTTGAAATGTAAAAAGTAAATAAATTGTTTTTACATTTTAATTAAATTGTTTCTTAATTTAAGTGAACTTTTCTAGTGTAAATAACATTTAATTGTCGAACTAAATTTTTAAGTAAAATTAAATTTTAATGTTACATTTTAAATGTCTTATAGTAATTTTAATATTTAAAGTCATAATAGTCAACATAGATTTATATATTTAGCGATTTTATTTCATAAGTTTCATAATTTATTTTCCTCAATGTAACGTTTTCAAATTAATAATGAAAAAATAATTTTTAATAAATCTTTTTTCAACATCCATTTTATCATTATAAACATAGTTATATTCAGTGCTATAACAAAACTGTAAATCAACAACATCACTTGTTTAAGTGCCGTAATAACTTTCTTCACACTGGCCCATGTCTAAAAAGAGTTCTCGTCCCTCGTATATGTACATTTATATATACAATTTATCATCCTGCGCATATGCAGTGCATATCAGTACACTCGCAGTTAAATTTTACAGTGATAAACATTTCTTTTACTTCTAGGTTTACGTTTCTCAACTACATGATTTATGTACAAGTGATATGCAAGACATAATATTATAATGTTAATTATATTCAGTTTTATACTCACAGATGTAGAGAAATTATTATAAATTCGTGTAAATAAGTTAAGTAGAATTTTATTGCAATTTTTATTATTTTATTGATTATCTACAGTTTTATTTCATTCAACGCAGAAAAATCTTATAATATCATCGGAATGCTTTTTATTAAAAATGCTGTCTATTTCTGTGAGTTATTTTACCTTCTGTTTTCTAATGTTATAATTAACTACAGCCTTCCTTCGTTGATTAATTATTATCGCCAAATGATTTAACACGACGGTTAGTTTTGTCTCGCATGAGAGACATTCTGAACGCAATCTATGGGTATCGCATTAAATTAGTGCATTGTACTTTATTATCTCTACACATATAAATGCCACTCGATTTATATAACTCTCTGAATGTGTATTTCGGTGGACTCAACATTTATATTTGATATTCATTTAAATATTTCATATATATAATTCATTTCTTTTTTATTTTGAAAAGTTAAGAAAAGTTATCGCACGTAAAAGATTATTTTCTCAAAAATAACTATGCTAGATCGTTATTAAATGAGAAAAATCTTTTCTGTCATTTTTACAATGTCACTTGAAAATAAATTACTAGAATTATTCGAATTATTACCATACTATATTTTTGTCTTTTATTATTATTATTATATTTTGTCTTTTATTATTATTAAAAAAAATTAAAAAAAAAAGATTTTATCTTTACTTTATTATTTAGTTTAGTATCTTTTTGGGAAATTATTTCTTTTAGTGCACTTGCTAACGAAAATGTTAAGTAATAACTTGTAAGATATATATTTTGAAATAATTAGTCAAATCAAAATGCGAGATAGAATAACATTTTAAGAATGATTTTATAAGATAAGATGATTATTTTCAAAACATTTCATCTTAATCATAAGAAATAACCATTTTATTATCAACTCGGTAAATAATTTGAATGAAATTGTGTGTGTTTTCACGGAAAAGAATAATTTGACTTAAATGATGCGCTTGTTTGCTCAACAAAGAACATTACTAGGACTCAAAACTTCAAACTAATTGTCTCGGACTAATAATTATATGTAAGACAACTACTTCTATATTTATTTTGTTCTTTCATGTCGAACCTTTTGTCGTATTTCGCTCATTACATTTATGTTTCGTCTAGCAGATGAATGCATATTTGGGTCAAAAAAAGTCGAAGAAAAAGAAAGAAAAAAAAAGAACTGTTGTTTTGTTTTCATTCCCTCAGATGTCTATGTTTAGTCACAGTAGGAAGTAAACTTTCGTACCTTCATCACATGTAATTTAACTAAAGCTTCATTTTTAACAGACTTCGTGTTTGTTTCAACACTATATTTGTACACATTTTTATATGAAAAAATGTCAAATATATATTTCAAGTGCATCGGATTTTTTGCCTTTTTACTATAACTAAAATTGAACTTTAAAACATTATCTTTTTTATATTTATGATTTACTAATGCATTTTTCATTTTGATAATGAAAAAATCTATATTCCAAATCGACCATAAAGGTTAATATAATTTTGATGCCAAATTTTATACATATATATATAAGTTTATATATAGTAGTATCTTTTATTATTTTTATTTGCAAGATCAGTTTACTCGTCTGAAATTTTTCTCTTTTCATTTTATTACAATTTTTCTACCGTCTTTATTACTGGGCAAAGTCACGTTTCCGACATATATCGTTTGATGTGATATATCTTAAAGAGAATATCGAATTTTTTTGCCACCTTTTACGAATTTTTAAATTATCAACTAAGAATATTATTTTCATGAATAATTTGTTTCTTCTTATTCCGCTTCTTGATTTTTAAGTTTTTAGTTTTCGACACTAAAAATGGCTCGTTTTATGGTAAATGAGTTGACAAAATGTATCCAAAAAATAAATTTCCCCTCGTTTTTATGGTTATGTAAATGTTGACATATAAATGGCATACATAAATGCTCACATGACAAAATATATTATTTAGTGAAATAATTTGGACTAATTCTAAAGCTCTGTACCCAACTGATCTATAAAATTACGTTCTATCAGTTGAGAATCATCGATGCTTTATAATTATTTTGCATTTCGCTGTCACTGTGCACTTCTATTTCATCGTACGTAATTAATATTTAAAAATAATCTGTGTGATCTGTATTTGAAATGCACGATATCAAACGTTAATCTGTATTCATAGCTATGAACTTGTACATTTTAGTGCATTTATATCTGCCGTACGTGATGTCATTTCTGCAATATTAACGTAAATTTCGATTTTGATCAATTTCAACTTTTATTTCCAACAGAAAGTTTAACACAAATCAATCATAATTATATTTTGCAATTAATTATCAGCACTTTTCGTAAGTTTATTAGCTATATTCTGGACGCGAAACAAAAAGAAAATTATATAATATTTAAAAATGTATTCAAATTGTGATATCATTCCAAAATATTTATTCTAAACCAAATTGGGAAAGAGAAGTAATGAGAATATGGTTATTAATTTTCTGAATTAAATGATGATTGCTTTTGGATTAATGAATTCAATTTGGTATGGATTAATGAAATATACATATATAGTTCACATGATATACATGTTTATAATTTATAATTAGCATGTGTGACAGCAATCTTAGTGAAAAGTGATGTACAACTTCAGGCAGCGTTCCGCCCATAATCCCATTCATCTAATAATTACTAAATCATTTCATGACTCGGTACGGGCTAGATAAGTGGAATATTCCAGTTAAGTTGATAATGATGGAGATAATAGTGAAACAGTTCGAATTAGACTCTACTACTGCCATTAAAGTATAATTAATTTTAAATTCAAAATTCTTAGCAGAAATTAAAAAAAATACCTGGGACTTATATAAGCTCCCATCCTTGCAGCCACAGTCATCTGATTGTATTTCTAAACAACAAATTTAAAAGTTAGCTACTTTGGAAAATCCAAATGCAATGCTTTTTTAAAATCGGAACATAATTATTAATTTAATTTATTTAAAAAAATTTTTTAATTTATCATATTAAAAAATTAATATAAAACTGTAATAGCGATTTAGTCTATATATAGGTGTAGCGATGCTAAAATAAGCAGAGCATTCTATAGTCGGTACATGAAAAAGAGAGATAGAGAAATGTGTCCCTATGTGTAATTACAATGAGGATGGCACATGTAAAGGGATATAGTGTTAATGTGAATGAGGCGGAGTAAGTGAGAAACTGAATGCACTTCATGGAAATTACATCCACACAAGGACGTGTCCTTACACGGACGTGTTCATCCAGTTGACAGACTCACTTAATTCTATGTATAATGTTTTACATGTTATGATATAAAGTTAAAAAAACAATATATATTAGTTTAGTAGATTAAAATACCTGTTTTAATACAGAAATAGAACAAAATTATATTATTTATTTTTACGTTATGTCAAACATACGTAACATATTCCGACTAGAAATTTTACTAGGCTGAATCTAGGACCTTTATAGGTGTATTTATAACCTTTAAAGAACGCCTTGACGAACCCTTTAAAGGCTTTAAGCACGGATGTAACGCAAGGGGGTGCATAGGATCTTTATAGAATATCTATAAAGGTATGCTAGAAACACCCTTTATCGACACTTTAAAGGCAAACTATACAGAAGTTATGAAATTTCGCTTTATAGAACCTTTATAGATTTTATAAAAACGCCCTTTATTAAAATTTTTTTATTAAAAAAAGGGGGGAGGAGAAATTTAACACCTTTTACAATTAGGAATCACTCCTCCCCCCCTTACACTTTCTATTTGCTATTTAATGTTTATTATTTTAATTGAAAAAATCCAACTGTCCGAGAATCGATCCTGCGTCTCCGAGGTTAGTAGTTTGCCGTCTTCACTGTAAAACTTCTATTTTTTGAAACATTCTACAAGAATTAAACGTTCTATATAGAACGTATACAAGTGTTTTTAATGTTTAAAATGTTTTTTTGGAAACGCATTATACGTTTTTTAGAGAAAACACTTTAAAACGTTCTGAAAAAGCTTCAAAACCGTTCTGATCAGAACGTTTGTATTTACAGTGTAGTCCACTCAGCTACTCCAGTAGTTATAATAATTGACTTATCAAAGCATATTTCAATTCCGCTTCAGTTTAAGCCTATTTTTCGTTAAAGGCCCTAGATAGGCTACTAGATAAACAGCCTTTAAAGGATACCTGTTTAGGGCCAAGAATAAACCTTTTTAGTTAAATCTTTCGAAATATAACTTTAAAGGTTACGTACTGATATTTTGATAAATTGCCTTTAAAGGAAACAGTTTTTGAGCCTTTAAATATTTTTGATGGACAAATCTTTAAAGGTTCAAATACATGTAATCTATAAAGGCCATATAAAGATAAATTAAAGGCAGCCTATAAAGGCCTATAAAGGCCTTGTAAAGGTATATAAAGGGCAGCCTTTAAAGGCTTAAGTAAGGCCAATCTATAAAGGTCATATACAGGTTTACTAAAAATTAGCCTTTAAAGGCTAATTTTTAGTAAGCCCTTACGTGCCCGTTACGCAATGCTCCTTGAAATAAATACAACCTATGAAGGCCTTGTAAAGGTGTATAAAGGGCAGTCTTTAAAGGCTTAACTAAGGCCAATCTATAAAGGCTATATAAAGGCATATTAAATAACAGCCTTTAAAGGTAAAATTTTTGTGGGCCTTTACAAAACCTGAAAATGCAATCTTAAATTCGATTTTCCATTAAAGGGCCTTTAAACATTCAAGGTACGCCTTTAAACATTTCTAGTCGGGATGAATTATTCCAAAAACAATTATGTGAAATATATTCCTGCTGTATAGAATTTATTTAATTTTTTTATTTAACTGCTTTGACCATTCTACTGAATTTGCGTACATATTTCATTAGTCTAGCAGTTACTTGTGCAAGAACTCAGGTCAGGTTTGGAGGATCCTTAAAGCAACTTGTGATATGTTTGGAAACTCTTGTAACAACTTCGGACGTGTTTCAAAATCTTCATAAGTACTTGAAGCTTTTGGGCGTTTTATTGGATGTGTTCTCATTGGAAAGCAATTTAAATTGAACAATTTGGCTGCAAATAATTATTGCGAGAGTTTTGCTGTTAAATCTGTATTTGCTTGCCACCAATTTGTGCTTCATTTTTCAAATGACACTTAGTCTGACATAACGTTTATTTTACTACCGAAAAATAACTCATTCATGATTTAAATATAAAAATCCGTTTTTTATGAAATTGTACATTTATTCGATTATTTAACACAATCATGAATTTACATCTATTTTGATATATAGTTTGTTTTTATCAATTTTTATTTATAATAACGTTTCAGGACTTTTAAGTATACGTCGCAGTTGATTTTTAACAGATACAAGTGGTTAACGACGTGCAACAGGTCTGGCATGAAAAGAACTTGGCAGCATGAATTCGAGTGCGTCCGTTCTGTCCGTTGCGGCCATTTCCATTCTAAGTTTAATGCTCCTACGAATGAAATGAAATGAAAAAAAGGAATAAAAAATGCAAAAAGAGAAGGAATAAGAGACACGTTTCTTTCAGCTCATCTGCATCTCAATCGGATACTCATTGCTTACTCTTGAACAAGCTTTTCGACGTCTAATAATAATTTGATTCGTGAGTAATTAGTTAAGAAGTTCGTTAGATCGACTTTTGATTGGTGCACGGAAGAACGATGCGATGCATTGATTCTTGAACGCAATTGAATTGTACGAAACTTGATTGAATCCCTCCCATTTCGGTTCTCCTTCTCGACAATCTTCTAATCCTTGATTCATTAGATCGTTCACATGTGCAAATGCTTATACAATTATTCATTCTGTCACTTATTTGGTATATTTGTTATTACACAATAATTAAACAAAATTCATGGTCATAAAATAAGTACTATCAAAGTTTTTTATATTTTTTACAATTTATCAGTCGAGTGAAAAAGTTGTTACTTTTCCCACTTTTGTAAGGAAAAAATATCGCTCTTAATAACTGAATCTTCAAATGCTTTTTTACTCCTGGGAATGGCATCACTAATTAGGTAATATACTATTATAATAAATAAATGTATTCATTTGCAACAACGTGACTATTTTTAACTTGCAAAATTAACTAGTTCTTGAATAAAAATTTATTTAATTTATAAAAAAGCGACTTTCAACTTTGTTTGAAGTGAAAAAGTTAGTCACTGAGTAAATAAATGAAAGTTTCACTTATCCAAATTTAGTCAGTTCTCGGTAATATAATATTAATATTATTAATAAAAAAATAATAATAATAATATATTGAAATACATTTTTAATATACATTGATAAATACATGTGCTTATATATAAACACGTGCATGTAAAGGTTTTAAAGTATGTATATACATAGGTGTAGATATGTTGAGTAAAAACGACAGCTTCGACTTTAAAAAAGACCTTACTTAGAGATGAAGAAAATGGAACACAGGACTAAATGTAAAATGTGTGTTCTGCACGTAATGCCCTTCAAAAAGAAACGCGGCGAATTCGATTTTACAAATCCACCGTAGGAACAGATTGCGACATTTTAGTATTCAGCCGGTTTTCTACGGAATCAAGATAAACCATTAAAAATCTATTCGTGTTCAATTTTGCCTTTTTACTCGTCGTGAAAAAAAAGCTTCATTTTCTCTTAATATTTAATATTAGAAAACTGGATTCAACGACATTTGTGAAAACTTTATAAAGTAATTTTCAAGATTTCCGAAAAAAATAAAACTAAACCACTTGATGGTTAATCTCCATCAAGTTATACGATAAAAAATCATTAATATGAATATTTTATTCATTATTTTTATTTATCTATTTTTAATTATTACATAATTAATTAATAAATAATTATGCTGAAAAGATGAAATTAATAATACTTTATATTGAGTACCGGCTTGATTACTTTTTTATGCTACACATTGTGTTGTTTATATCTTCATGAAATCGTAAATTTGCAATGAAACTAAATTAACCTTTTTTGATGAAAAATTGCAATTTCTTTATACGTTCAAATGTGCCTGTCACTATAATTCGGTTACATTTATAGTCATTCAATTTACATGAACTGATTTCTTTATCAGTAATCAAAATCTAAAAATCGAGCTCCATCAATAATATAATTAACTTTTTTCACACAATCTAATTTATTTATTAAATATTATTTCACGACGCTATTCTCAAATTAATTCTATTTATTTTTTGTATGTAAAAATATAAATTTTTGTAGAATTATTTTACGATATAAACCTATATATGATATTGACCATAAAACCGATATATGACAAATTGAAATGCAAAATTTCTAATTGAAATGAATAATATAAGAATGTAAAAAATTGAAACGATTGCGATAATTTAAGAAAGTTTTCCGCAATTTACGATAAATCATCAATTTTGATTTAATACTTTCAATATAGCCTCTATTTTGAAGTCATATACATTATTTTAACGTGTTAGAACACAATGAAAAATGGAGAACATAGCGCGTCCAACAAATTTTCAGTATTTGGAAATGGTTTGGGATAAAAAATTAATACTCGGCTGTTATGTGCGTCAATTTATCACCTGAAACGGCGATAGGACTCTAAGCCACGAAAAATTGAAGAAACGTGAAATATTTGAACAGATGAAACTCCAGTTACAAGTCACATACTAGTGAACATACGACGATTGCTTATATATACGTTAGAAATACGTTTCAGTTTGAACGTGATTTAGCAAATTACTAATGACATACAATTATATTATTTTGTACTTATTTTCAATTATTAATGATTTTTAAGAGTAATAATTATAGATTTAATAAGACATAGCAATTAATGTTTATTACTCAAATTAAAAGAACATAATTACATCGTAAGGAAATAAAATTTTTTTTTTTTGTCAAATAAAATTTCATTACCACGAGAAAGAGAAAAAGTGAGATAATGCATTTGCAGTACACAGTTCATTTAATGAGAAATTTGCCGGGACAAAAAGCACGAAAAGTGCCAATAAGTGAGGGAATACTAAACCATGGTTATGAAGGCACTTGTCGATTTTCATACGCAAGCTTCTTCGACTTGAATCGAATACTAAAAGCAGCGAGCTTATGTTCAAACTAACGAGTTTCACGAACCAACTTCTTTTGTCGAAAGTTTTTGAGCGGTTAAACACATGCCAACACTTTCGAACAAAAAGAAGAAGATCAAAAAGAAAGAGAGAGAGAGAGAGAGAGAGAAAGAGATAAAAAGATAAGTGTAACATGCATAAGGACATTGTTTTCGTAAGGTTGCCGTTTTAATTTTTATTCCGTTCGATTGAACTGATTGGTCAGCGGAAATTTATGAGATTATCTGAGCTGAGTATATAAAAAAACATACACTAGTCTTTTGTGATGTGAAAAAAAAACTGTCTACAAACGTGATAGTTTTTTTTATTGGAAATATTCAGTGATGTACTGTTCTTGTGTAAAAAAAAATATGAAAATATAATAGAAATATAATGTATGATTATTTGTACATATTATGCAACTTATGTCTTTGTTTAAGCCAGCGATAATAGTCGTACAATTTTACTTCTTTTTTTACTTTCTGCAGTTGAAAGTGCTAAATTAAGCAAATGTATGATTGTCTAAAAATATTTTTCTTAATTAGTTCCAGTTTATAATCTATGATCTAATACTTACTTCAGTATACAAATCGATAATTCAACTTATTTAATTATTTTCTGTAACACTTGATTTCGTCAGTTTGCAAGTAACTTGGCTATTCACATCTACAAGTTTATAGTCTACAAGTGATTTTCTATTCATGATTATCTCATATTATTTGCAGCGAATTTCATTATTTATAGTTGCAAATAATGAATGACTAATCTTGGTTATAGCTGATAATGATCATAAGACATTACTATTATTAGTTGCAACTAATTTTATTATCTATCTATTATATATATAAATTAGGCTACGGTGAAAATATGTTTTTGTTCCACAAAAATTATGGACCACATTGACTTTGTTTATTTTTGAGTAATATTTCAGAATATCTAAATTCGAATTTCGTGTAATAAAAAATGACCGAGCGCAAGAGACTCAAAGTTACCATTTAAATCCTTCATTTCTTAATTAAAATGCTCAAATTTGAACGTTTTGCGCTCGGTCTTTTGCTGTTGTGCCAGTTCCAAATTTAGACATTCTTAAATATTACTAGAAAATTAATCAAATCAGTGTGGTCCTAAAAATGACTTATTTTTACCGCAGCCTAATATAAATATATAAAACATTTATTGTCAATAAATTGAATATTAAATAAATATCCGATCTGTATATTATTAATATGGAAATATTGTCAATACATGGACATTATTACACCTGAATTTATAGGATTTCATTTACAGTTTCCATATGAAATTGATAAGCATAGATTGTAAATTCTAAAAACTGAAAAGTGCGAATAAGCAGCAAACACTATGTTGAAATTGACAATGGCACAAACAATGCCAAAGCCAAATAAAGTGATATCAATATGTGACCATTGCGCAACATTCGGTTTAAATGGTTCCTCTGTTTTTTACGATGTGTGATTTTTCAATTTTCTTTTTTTTACTGAACGGTTTTCGAGATGCATTACATTAATGATTTTAAAACATACGAATGCAAAGCGAGCTAACATTAGGATTAGATTTATAATTCAGTAGTCACGCGAATCACCTTAGTTTAATCTTAAATTTGTTGATCGATGTCTGTAACTCTCGAGATACGAAATAAAATAAATTGCTAAAATAAAATTCACCAATTTAGACATATTATGAAAATTAGTGCCATTTGAATAAGTTATCTTAAGAATTGAAGCAACGGATTCTGTAATCGGACTTTTTATATCATTTATTTTTTATAACCGGTTAAATGATTTATTGGGATTGCCTTTTTATTTTGGCTACTTGCACTTTGTATATTTCGAAAAATTTCTTGATACTTTTTTCAGTTGAAATAATGTCATTCGCGCACAAATCCTATTATAGAATCCGACATTTCAATTAAAAAAAGGTATTTTTAATTTTAAGGGAAAAATAATTTAACTTTTAAATTTCAATTATTTGAGATTTATATTAATTTTATTAGTTTGTTCTTAAATTTTGTTAATTAAGTAACGCCTTTTCTTGAACAAAACCAGATGAATAAGACAACATTCTAAACGCATAGTAGATAACAGAATGGCATTATTTCAACCATACACAGTGATGACACACTATCATACATATATATACATAAATGTACGGTAAAGGATTGCACATACGAAACGAAACTTCCTACCCAGTAGGACATTCTCCGAGATGCACACATATGTCCGTAAGAATATCACTGAGAAATGTGGGTGTATTAATCTAGACTGAGACTTTAACGATTTATCACAATAATAAATGAAAATAATCAAATAATAATTCTATAGAAAGAATACTAAAAAAATAAACACATTCTTTCCTTTTTAGTTTCTAGACATTTTATGGTTCTTTTAACTATAAAAAAGAAGAGAAATATCTACATTTGCTTTTCCATAGTGCAGTGTTTCACGGCTTCAATAATATAACTTTTGCAAATCTTTGATCCATAAATTTGCAAGGGAATCAAAAAGAAGTTCGTAAGTTTGCCTAGATTTGATTTAATGAGTGAATAATAAGTTATTTATTGAGAATAGCACGTAATATTGTATCCCGAAACACACGCTCAAACGTAGCAATTTTGAGATGGATACTTTCGAATTGGTGAGAAGCTCCCAACGGAGCATCCGATGTTTCTTGAATTCAATTATTCATTGTGTGCAGCCGGAAACGGTAAGGTTGTAGGTCACGAGTTTGCTCTAGAACCTTGTCGTACCATCAGCTCCGCATATCGTACAAGAAGTATTGTCGTGTATCGTTGACAACGCCTGGCATAGCTACAATCACTTTGTCAGTATACTCTGTAGCTTTCATTTTTGAATGATAATCAAATCCAATGATCTCTTTCTTGGTTTTATGTAAATCAAATTCTTATTGATTCAAAAGACAATAATCTTCTTTTGTTTCATTTGCAACAACTGATTTTATTAGACGATATTAGAATGACTTTTTTTGTCTGATTTGTCAAAGCTTTTTGCAATTCTCAAGATCATATATTCTTAGATGAACAAGCAAATATCAACATTTGATATTACTTTTATTATGTCAGTAATGATATACTGTTCGAAATTCAAATAAAAGTTATTTTACTCTGATTTTGAATTTATGATTATGTTAAGTTATATTTTACTACCTGAATCCTTATTTTCGCCCTAGTCTTCATTTTGAGAAATTATAAAAAATTAATTTAATTTAAATATTTATTTTTATTTTCATTTTTGAATGCTTATCCAGATTAATATATAAAATGCAAAATATGTTTGTTTGTTTGTATGTCTATCACGTAAAATTTACTGAGCCAATTTTAACCAATAATATAGCCCTAAGCCTTCAAAATGTCTTAGGCTTTATAGTTTTGCGGTATATATATTTGACGTTTTAAACAAAAATGTTGTGTCATAGCTTCCTCCACCCCCAGGGGATGTCATAGGTAGGTCATAGGAAGTCCATACGAGTATTTCACGTGAAACTTGAGATTTTGTCAAGGCTCATAGACGGTCTTAGGGACAGAGATGGGCCAGACCATTACTCAATTAAATTACATATTTTCTAATTTTTCATACTGATTAAAAATTACAGAAATATTCATTTTAATTCTAGAAGTAATTTAAAAGTAATTGAATTTCAATTAACCATTACTTTGATGCATAAAATTAAATTATATGTACATACTTAACAAAAATAAGAGCATAAATGAAATTATTCGATAATTTCATTCTATGACATGCAATATAACAACAAAATTCTCAATCCTTCTCAGAATTTACAACATTATTATATTTTTTACATTTAGCATAAGTAATTGAGTAAATACATTTGGCCATCTCTGCATAAGCCCAACCGGAAAATTTCAGTCGTTTCGATGATGGCACGACGTTGGCAAAGTCGTTTCGACATTGTTGATCAACATCGGGCCGATATTAGCTTTGACGTTGGCGTGTTACGCTCGCCAGCGTTGTTTTACAACATTGTCTCTATGTTGCACACCAACGTTTTTCCAACCTCGGTTTATGCGTCTTGTTTCAATGT
>JABFPJ010003767.1:0-15271 GCA_022817425.1 Gryon sp. ZL-2020
TTTAAAGCCCAAAAATCTCACAGATGGCGGCACCTATATACACCTCTATGCCGCTTCTCCCGCGATTTTCATTCTTTTTAAAGCCTTAAATTGCGAGAAATGAAGAGATCTTTGGGTCCTATAAATTAGCCTGGGTTGGGAGGGACTGATCTCTTCGGACGAGACATCTCACATAATTAAAATTGAACTTCACTTGGTAAGTTCGTTTAATTTATTAATTATGTTTATGTCTCGTCCTCGAGATCACTTGTAGGTGTTTAAAGCTTTCGAGTAATTTAAGTCCATTCCATTTTTTTTTTTTTTTTTATTTACTATAAGTCATTTATTATTTAAATCACAGTCTAAAATAAAGAAACATTTCTTGCTTGATTTTTTTTTTTTTTTTAATGAACTTAAACTAATTCAACCGATATAAACATTTCACGCTAAGCCAACACTTTTAGCAAAGCTAACATTATCGACTACTGGTCGTTTATAAAACTGAGCAAATACAGCAGACGACTTGGACCAACCCGCAGTCTTTTTTATAACATCTAGATTAAGACCGTTTCTCTCTGCTGCAGAGGTAGATGCGTGCCTTGTGCTGTGCGCAGAGAACAAACTAACATCAACGCCACTTTTTTCGAGCACAATCTTAATCCATCTGCTGATGGTCTGCGTTGAACAAGGCTTGAACGGTTTCTTAAAGGTTAAAATTACAAAATCAGAATCTAACATTGATCTTGCTTCACTAGTTCTCTCAAGATAGTGGATAAATGTCGATGCAACGCAAAGAGCTGGTTGATCTTTAAAGTACGGAAGTTCAAGTATCGGTTGTGTTTTATTAACAGCCGATGTTTTTAATCTATCAGTAATCTTTATAAAAATGGTTTCCTTTGATCTAATTACATTTCTTTCACGAATCGCTCTTATCGTTTGGATTCTTTGCGCTGTCGATAACAATAATAAAGTTACTAATTTGTAAGATAAATTCTCAAGATTTAACGATTCATTTGGATACATTTTTGATAAAAAATTTAAAACTAAAGCCGGATCCCACGTTATGTCATACCGTGGTTTTTGTGGTTTAAGCGCTGCTACGCCTTTACAAAATCTTTTTATTATCGGGTCTGCCCCGATATCGTTTCTAACAATTAGCGAAACCGCAGATCTATACGAATTAATTGTACCGTATGAAGAAACACTTTTCAGACATATATTTAAAAACTGTAAAACTTCCGATGTACGTGGATCAAACACCGAAACACTGTTCTCCTGACAAAATGACCACCACAAACGCAGAGGCTTCTCGTACTGTTTTAACGTTGATGCCGCCAGTGATGCACACATTGTATCAAGAGAATCCTCCGGAACTCCTCTTGTCAAGAACGCTCTCCTGACAATTTCCCTGCCACCAGGGAAAGATGTTTCCACAGAGGATGTTTCTCCCTAGAAGGAACAGATAAAAGATTAGAATCTGGATTAAATACAATTATATGGGAAACTAAAAGTCTTTTAAAAATAGGAAACCATGGCTGTGAAGGCCAATTAGGTACGATCAATACTCCTTCTGCTTTTTCAGCAATAATTTTTCGCAAACATCTTAAAATGAGAGAAAAAGGAGGGAACGCATAAAAATAAAAGTTTTTCCACGACACCGTGAAGGCATCTACTGTCTCCGCTTCTGGGTCTGGAAACCAGGAAATAAACCGTGAACATTTATTGTTAATCCTAGAAGCAAAAATATCAATATCGAATGGACCAAAATCATTATCAATAACTTTGAATGCGCTCTCCGTCAGAGACCATTCAGTTTCTGTTGCTAAAACTCTAGACTCTGTATCTGCTCGCCAATTGTCCTTGGACGAAATATAGGAAGCAAATATCCATAAATCCTTCTCCTCACACCACTGCCAAATTTCTTTAGCCATTTCGGCTAATTTAATCATATGAGTTCCACCCATCCTGTTGACATAGCTAATTGCTGAAGTATTATCAATACGCAGTAATACTTCACAAGATCTTAGATCTCCCGCGTAACACTGAAGACCATAAAATGCTGCTTTTAGTTCCCGCCAATTAATCGATTCTCTCCTCTCTTCCTCATTCCACCATCCATGAGTTTTTTGACCTCTGCAATAAATACCCCATCCTGAGTTTGATGCATCTGAAAATATCTCTAATTTGTAGTCCTGAAATCTAATTTTATTTAAAATTATTGGTTTATTAGCTATTTGCAGCCACCAAGATAGATCAGACTGCAATTCTGACGACAATGCCATTGTTGCCTTAAAGTTATCCTGGTTTTCCTGTAAGGCCATTGTCTTGTATCTTTCAAATTGTTTCAGGTAAACAGGACCGTATTTAATTGCAGGACATAAGGATACGAGATAGCCTATAAACTGTGCCCATTGATGTATAGTACACCTTTCCTTTCGAATAAATTCTTTCACACTCGTAAGAAGTTTTTTGTTCTTTTCCTGTGGTAGAACGACTGCCATCTTTCTCGAATCTAAAATAAAACCAAGAAATTTTATTTGTTTTGTAGGGACGAGGTGTGATTTTTTGAAATTTACTAAAAAACCTAATGACTCTAATAAACTTTTCGTTTGTCGTGTACTATTTTGACACTGCACTCGCGTCTGACCTAAAATCAAAAAATCATCTAGGTAATTTACTAATAAAACGCCTTTAGATCTTAAATGTGAAACCACTGGTTTCATTAATTTCGTGAAAATAAAAGGTGCTGTGCATAGGCCAAATGGAAGAGCTTGGAATTCGTATATTTCTCCCTGAAATATAAAACGTAGATATTTTTTAGAATCCGAATGTATGGGAACCAAAAGGTATGCGTCTTCCAGGTCCATCGAAGTGAAAAAGGACAAGGGTGTAATCATTTTTAATGCAGTCTTGAGATCCTCCAATTTAAAATGTACAGTCTCTATAAAAGAATTTAAGTCTTTTAAATTAAGGATAAAACGCTTACCCCCACTAGGCTTATCTATTACGAAAAAAGGGGATAAAAATTGATTATTACATGGTGAAGCCTTTAATATAACACCTTTACTTAACATTTTTACTACTTCATTCCTACAGTCAGATATTTCTTTCTTTGTAAACTTTTGTTCCAGAGGGGGTTTCTTTTGGTATGGATCACTAGTAAATTCAATTCTGTAACCTTTTACCGTGTTCAGAATTACTTTATCACTAGTGATATTTTTCCATTCTTTAAGGAAATAACGTAGCCGTCCAGCTAACCTTACCTCTACTGACGTGGTTGACGATTCCCCTCGTTCCGTGGTTTCTGAGATCGTGGGTGTCTCTGGTTCGTCGATGCTCGCCCTGTTCCTCTCGACACCCTCTGATATTTCTGAACATGGGCTTTGCCGTTTTTTGATGACGACTGGTATGAATTCTTGTTTTTATCCTGGGAAATAGAGGGACGACTAGTGGAACTAACTGGTGTTTTCACAATTCCTTTCCCCATTTTTTCAGCTAATGTTGCTGCTTTTACTGACTCCTGAAATTTCTCTCCAAACAAATAGGTGTCAATAACACTACTCTCGGCTACTGTCTTAGCTGAAAAGTTTAAACTTGACAAGATGAATGCTCTACGTGTTATTGATAATTTGTGTAGCAAATCCACACCAATCCTCGCAGCCTCTCCCAAAATCAATATTAATTTTTCATTGTCCGGCTTATATTCGGCAATTGATTCGGCGTTCAGGATTTCTGATAAAACCAAGCCTAACGCACTAATTGATGCTGCTAATTGATCCTGCACAGCTTTTTGATGGAGATCCTTCTTAAATGCTGACTGTGACATTGTTGCTTTTAGTTCGTCATTTAGGATTGGACCCGATAACCATTTGCAATTTTCTGGAGGTGAGTATTTCTTTGTCAGTTGTTCCAGTACCTCTTTTTGTAAGCCCTTTTGAGCTATTTTCGCCCACCGCTCAGATAACACTCTATGAATGTCTGGTCCATATTTCCTTTCATCAAGTGACTCACCTAAAAGTGCGAGTGTTCCCTCGTCAAGGTCTTTAGGCTGATCAGTTATTTTTGTCGCCTCTGCTGTGTCTCCATTTATTTGGTCGTCCTCTCTCTTATCGTCATCCTCTTTACTGTCCTTAACCTCAATACTAATCGTTGAACCACGGGTTGACTCTGAATTACTCGATGAAGATGATCTACCAGCTGGCGACTGCGACTCACGAACTGACGTTTCTCTCGGATAACGCTCCGTTCGTCTGGATTCACGTGGTGATGGCGCTCGCTGACGCCACTCTTCACGTCTGTCATGAGCACGATCATCGTTACGATTTCTGTAACGAGATCCTCTGCTCGACGATCGACTTTCCCGATCACGACTATAATGCCTGGGACGTGATCGTCTTGAATTTTCTCGAGCGCGATTATATTCCGTGTGGCGCGAAAATTCTCGATCATCACGCGCATAATTATAATGTCTAGAACGCGAATTTTGAAGACGTTTTTCACTCTTCCTGTTTCTCGAGAAACTTCGCGAATCACTTTTCGAACGACTTCTCGAGTAATTTCTCACATTACTTTGCGAATGATGTCGACTAGACCCCGAATATAGGTTATGTATGCTCAATACGCTTTCTAATTTACGAATTTTACTTTCCAGTTCTTCTTGTTTTCTCCAAACATCTGGTGTCGGACGTTTTCTTGTGTCTTTGTTATCTTCCGACATCACTAACAATACAATTAAACACTTTTTCTTCAAAAAAGGAAGAACACGATGTGACTTGTAACGCACAAAAAACGCGAATGAAAATCGCGGGAGAAGCGGCATAGAGGTGTATATAGGTGCCGCCATCTGTGAGATTTTTGGGCTTTAAAAGATGTGATTTGAACGAGCAACTAACGTTACTACAAGTGATCTCGAGGACGAGACATAAACATAATAATGACTTTATCGAAAAATAGATCAAAATATTAAATTACTAATTCATTCATGGAAATTGCATTTATGTTAATTTTAAGGAAAACTTAATTATATTTCATTTCTTTAAATATAATGTTATATAATTGTTTATTTACAACAATTTATTCACATTAAACTTCCGCTAAATAATGCACTATTCATTTTCTTTGTTGGATTTTGTTTTCGCAATATTTACTTTTCACCTTTGATTTATCCGCGAAAAATAAGAAAATAAAGTTGAAGGAATTTGCAAATTACACAAATTAATATCTTCTTTGTTTAGTTTTTAATTATTTTTAATAATTAATAATAATAAAAATAAATAATAATAATAATAATAATAATAATAATAATAAAATTTAAAAAATAATAAAAAAATTATTATATATATTAACATAATAATAATTAATAATATTATTATAAAATCAAATATTTTCAACAAATCAAAAAATCCACTAAATAAAATTAAAATTAAAAAAACATTTCTTAACAATTCAAACGAACATTTATAAATTAAATTAAAAATAAAATAAAACGTTTAACTTCATTAAAATTAAAATCTATTTTTAAATTAAAAAAAAATAATAATAAAACATAAACATCCGTTTAAATTTATATCTTTTTTATTATACAATAAAATTATTCTCATAAAAAAAGTAAAAGCGACATTTTTTTCTTTTACATAAATAAATTTATTAAAATAAACTGGAAATCTGTCATAAATAAAAACCAAATTTCCTCGCATTTATCATAAATGTAAACAATGGCGGACAACAGTATGACAATGGTCGCGGCAAAGCAATTGTTTTACTTCTTCATTTTCGCATTGTAAAGTAATTTATTATGTAACAATTGTGGAGTTAAACGATTCTTCGAATTCATCTTTTTCATTCGGAACTTATTCTTGTTTTGCATTTGATAATTACCATGTTTTTTTTCTCTCTCCTTTTTCCTAATTTTCCAGGCTCATTGTTTTATTTCATTTTTCAGATTCACATTATGTCATATAAAGTTCCTCTTTTATATCCTTTTTATGAACATTTGCATGAAAATATATTCATAATGTATTAGCTAAGACATTATTATACAACTTTTGCATCAAATTGCATAAACAGATTTTATTCATTCATAAAATCGCACATAAATGGATAATAATAAGCATTTATACTTGTCAAATTTTATGTTTATATTAAATTTTTTTGAGGTTATAATATTAAATTTTTTATATTTGAAACTCAACGACTTTTTGCAATTCAAAGTGAAAACAAAACAAAAATTGCACCGAGTGAAATGACTGATTTCATTTCAAGGACTAATTCGATGAATCGATTATCATGTTAATCGATTAATTCTGAACGATTAATCGATTATCGTCTTATTCGATTAATCGATTATTATGTTATTCGATTAAACGATTATCGTGTTATTCGATAAATTCTGAACGATTGATCGATCTTTATTAATCGTACAATAAAATCGATCGATTATTATTCGATTAATCGATTATTATGATATTCGATTAATCGATTATCATATTATTCAATTAATCGATTCTCGTGTTAATCGAATAATTCTGAACGATTAATCGATTAATTCTGATCGACGAATCGATTTTCATATTATTCGACTAATCGATTAATTCTGATCGACTAATCGATTGTCATATAATTCGATTAATCTTTTAATTTTAAACGATTTATCGATTACTATGTTATTCGATTAATTCTGCATGATTAATCGATTATCGCGTTAATCAATTAATTTTGTAAGATTAATCTATTCTTATTGATCGATTAATTCTGAACGGTTAATCGATTTTTATATTATTCGATTAATCGATTAATTCTGAACGATTGATCGATTAATTCTGATCGATTAATCGATTAATTCTGAACGATTAATCGTTTAATTCTGATCGACTAATCAATTGTCATATTATTCGATTAATCGTTTAATTTTAATCGATTACCATATTATTCGATTAATTCTGAACGATTAATCGATTCGTAATATTCGATTAATTGTGTACGATTAATGGATTCATATTAATCGATTAATTCTGAACGATTAATCGATTTTCATATTATTCGATTGATCGATTAATTCTGAACGATTAATCGATTGTCATACTATTCGATTAATTTTAAACGATTAATCGATTGTCTTATTATTCGATTGATCAATTACTTCTGAACGATTAATCGATTCTTAATATTCTTAATAATCGCACATAATTGGATAATAATAAGCATTTTTACTTGTCAAAGTTTATGTTTATATTCAACTTTTTTTCAGGATATAATATAAAGTTTTTTTTCATTTAAAAATCAACGACTTTTTGCAATTCATAGTGAAAACAAAACAAAAATTGCACCGAGTGAAATGATTGATTTCATTTCAAGGACAACAAGAACAAAAAAGATAAAAAGCTTACGTTACTGTGTACTGGCGTTGATTGCAAATACGTATTAGAACCACTTTCGTAAACCAATACTCTGAACTAATTAACTTTTGCAAATCCAAATGATTCAATTCAAAATATATATTTTATAAAAAGCATTTGTAAAATTAAATTATTCATTATGGAGATGAAAGTCCGTGTTCAAATTGGCATTTTGAATATTTTTATACTTAAAATTTTATAAAACTAAGGATGAACGATTATTAAAAAGTAACCGATTCGTTGATAATCGATTAATTTTATTGTACGACTAATAAGAATCGACTAATCATTCAAAATTAATCGATTAACACGATAATCGATTAATAGTTCAGAATTAATCGATTAACACGATAATCGATGAATCGTTCAGAATTAATCGAATAATATGATAATCGATTAATCGAATAACATGAAAGTCGATTAATTGTTCAGAATTAGTCGAATAATATGATAATCGATTAATCGGTCAAAATTAATCGATTTACAAAAATCGACTAATCGTTCAGAATTAATTGATTATTAAGACTCGATTAATCGGTCGGAATTAATCGATAAATAAGAATCGATTAACACGATATTTGATCAGAATTAATTGATTTATAAGAGTCGATCAATCAAATAACATAATAATCGATTAATCGAATAACATGACAATCGATTAATTGTTTAGAATTAATCGAATAATATGATAATCGATTAATCGGTCAAAATTAATCGATTAATAAGAATCGATTAACCGTTCAGAATTCATTGATTATTAAGACTCGATTAAGGTTATTTTTTAATTTTGGTTAGTTTTGTTAAAATTAGCAAAACTAACCTAAAAATAGCATTTTCAATTTCGACTTAAATGGTCAGTCTACTCCAAATTTGCAGAATCAAAGACAATAATATAAAGAACAATTGAATGAAATTTCATTCATTTCTGACTATAACCTTTATATCCATAGAGAATTACACGTGAATCTCGCTCTAAGCAAGTCGAAATAATTTTATAGGTTATGTAAGTATCTTTAAAGACAATGTGTCAGACGAAGAAACATTTATGTTTTCATATAATGTAAACAAAGACAATTGAAGGTGTCTACTGCGCACAGCGGCGCATGTGCGTTCCTTAATAAACATAACCTAAAATATTACTATTATATCTTTAAACATTCATTTTTATATAAGTAAAAAATATTATTTAAATATTGCATAGTTTTTATATAAAATTCTAAATATATATAAAATGATTAATTAATCAATTAATATTATTAATTAAAGTATAAAAGTATAAAAAGTATAAAAATATCGAAAAAGAACTTGAAATATTTTTGTTTAAAAGAGAGCGAAATTCAAGTGTATTTTGAACAAAGTTTCTGATTAAATTAAGATATTTTCAATGTTTACTAAATAAAGTTATTGATATACAATAATCGTATTTATAAACTCATAATAAAAAAGAAAACAAAAGGGAAAAAAGTTGTAAAATAAATTTTACCATGAACTTTAACATTTACCACTGTTCTATCTTTGTTATAAAAATGGCTCAAACAATAATAATTCAAAAATACATTTTTCAAAACAAACCTTAAATTCAGTCTCTTTTGTTCGTCAATTTATACATTTTTCATTTCATTTTAAATCAAAAATATTTTGCAACATTTTGAACAATGTCATTTATTTTTCGCCAAAGTAACATTTCTATTCTATTATAAACTTGTATTTACATGTTTATTTTGATAGAAGCATGAAACAATGCAATTTGCAATACCGCCTACAGGGCCGTGATGTTGGCAAAAATTAAATTTTGTCATAGCCGCAGGATATTGAGTTTGATGCTGAGAATTGAAAGCGTGAATTTATCTCGTGTATTTCGATCGCACCAACATTTTACAATCAATAAACTAAACATAGTTTTAATTTTCAGATAAAAAAATGTCGTACAAATAAAAGGCAGAAATCAAAGTAAATAATAAAATAAAAACAAAAATTATTATTGATTTTTCCAATTTCCAAAAAAAAAGTAATCGATTATCATTTTAAGCGATTAATTCTGACCGATTAATCGATTTTCATATTATTCGATTGATCGATTAATGCTGAACGATTAATCGAATGTCATACTATTCGATTAATTTTAAATGATTAATCGATTGTCTTATTATTCGATTAATCGATTAATTCTGAACGATTAATCGATTCTTATTAATCGATTAATTTTGACCAATAAATCGATTATAATGTTTGTCGATTAATCGAATATTATAGTATTCGATTAATCGATAATCATATTCCATTAATCGATTATCGTGTTAATCGAAAAATTCTGAACGATTAATCGATTAATTCTGATCGACTAATCGATTGTCATTTAATTAATACATTGATTAAGCGTTTAATTTTAAACGATTAATCGATCACCATGTTATTCGATTAATTCTGCACGATTAATCGATTATCGTGTTAATCGATTGATTCTGCAAGATTAATCAATTCTTATTAATCGATTAATTCTTAACGGTTAATCGATTTTCATAATATTCGATTGATCGATTAAATCTGAACGATTAATCGATTGTCATATTATTCGATTGAGCGATTAATTCTGAACGATTAATCGATTAATTCTTATCGACTAATCGATTGTCATTTTATTCGATTAATCGTTTAATATTTAACGATTATTCGATTACCATGTTATTCGATTAATTCTGAACAATTAATCGATTACCATGTTATTCGATTAATTCTGAACAATTAATCGATTATCGTGTTAATCGATTAATTCTGAACGATTAATCAATCCTAATTAATCGATCAATGCTGTACGATTAATCGATGCTTATTAATCGTACAATAAAATTAATCGATTATAAACGAATCGATTTTAATAATTGCCGATCTCTAATTTGTTGACAAATTTTGCAATCAATAAACTAACCATAGTTTTAGTCTTGAAATAAAAAAATATCGAACAAATAAAAAATAGAAATTAATGTAAATAAAGTAAAACAGAATTATTATTGATTTTCGCAATTTTCAAAAAAAAATTTTTATTAAAAAATTTTTTTTTAATAAATAAAAAATAATATGTAGAAATGAAAAATGTATAAACTCGGCCAAATCATTTCAACACTTGAATTCAAGTTGACAAAGATATACTTATGACTTTATGTATTACATAATTTTGCTTTCACTCCAGTTACTTATTTTACATCTTATTGATTCCAAGTGTAAATAGTGTTTCGCTAAATGTGAGATTGACTTTATTCATTCATTCGTTTATTCAATGTCTAATGCTTTTTTTCGTTTCCTCTTCTTTGCAGATGGTACTTCAAGAAAATAAAGCGAATCGAGGCGGAGAAGAAATTGTTGTTGCCAGAAAACGAGCATGGAGCATTTTTAATTAGGGACTCTGAAAGTCGGCACAATGATTATTCTCTTTCTGGTAATCAGATTTTTCAACGTTCAGACAACTCAGTTATTACTTCAACTTACTTTTTTCATTCTTTCATAACTTCTTTTTAATGCTTTTAATTTTATTTTATATTTTTTTTTTTAATTTTTTATCTTAATTTAATAATTTTCATATTAAATTACACTTTTTTTTCTTTTTAAAATTAATACAATTTTAAAATTTAAAAAAAAGAGAAACATTTTTTAATTTTCTTTTGTTTTTAACTTTAAAATTTAATACAAATTGAAAACTTAAACAAAAATGTTTTTAAATATATTTTTAATTTCCTTTGTTTTTAATTGTAAAATCAATTCAACAAATAACATTATTATAATCGTAATTATCCACAAATATAACTCAACTTATGTGGCAAATAAAGAAATCTGGGTTAAAGTAAGAGAAAGTTTACAATAAAGGATGTTACAATAATCAAAAGTTTGTGTTTAAACGTCCGTTTTTACCATTTTTTTGTAATTTCGTTAGTAATTATTTAAATTGCAAATAATATTAAGGTGAAATCTCAATAGAGTATGAAGTTCGGATAGACATAATCTTACTTTTTAAAAATATTTTAATAATTTTTAAAAAATAAAGTCAAATTTATAAAGTAAGGCTGCGTTGATATTTGCACTGCAAATATTAGCACGGCGATTTAATCAGGATTAGTAATAAATTCGATTATTGCGAACGATTAATCGATTATCATATTATTCGATTATTTCTAAACAATTAATCGATTGTCATGTTATTAGATTAATTCTAAACGATTAATCGATTGTCATGTTATTCGATTAATTGTGATCGATTAATCGATTTTTAATAATCGATTAATTCTGAACGATTATTGTGTTAATCGATTAATCGACTTTTATGAATCGATTAATTCTGAACAATTATCGTATTAATCGATTAATCGATTGTCATGTTATTCGATTAATTGTGACCGATTAATAAATTCTTGATAATCGATTAATTCTGAACGATTATTGTGTTAATCGATTAATCGATTCTTATTAATCGATTAATTCTGATCTATTTATCGATTAATTCTGATCGATTAATCGATTCTTATGAATCGATTAATTCTGCACGGTTATGTTAATCGAGTTATCCATTAATACTGACCGATTAATCGATTCTTATTAATCGATTAATACTGATCGATTAATCGATTCTTATTAATTGTTTTATTTTGACCGACTAATTGATTATCATATTAATCGATTAATTCTAAACGATTAATCGATTATCACCTTATTCGATTAATCGATTATCATATTATTCGATTAATTCTGAGTGATGAATCAATTATCGTGTTATTCGATAAATTCTGAACGATTGATCGATCCCTATTAATCGTACAATAAAATCAATCGATTATCCATAAATGGATTTCAATTATTGCCCTCCATAATTTCTAGAAATGTTTTATAAAATATATAACAACCTTTTTTTATAAATTTGACTTATTTTTAAAAAATATTTTTTACAAATCTCGAAATATTGAATATATTGAGATTATGTCTATGCACCCCCATTAGAACTTCAGATATATTATATGTATATTAGACGGACTTATGTCTGTGATTTCTACGTTTAATCAGTATATTATACATATATGTATCTATATTATATATTTATAATTTTCATGTGTTCTATGAGGGCACTTTTGATATTTATATATTTACATATATATTTTTATATTTATATAAATACCATATATATACCATATACCACCATATATGGTATTAATAATATAAAAGATTTACAATTTATATATATGTACATAAATATAAATATAATATATAATATATATAAATATAAAATATAATTAAAAAAATATATATGTATAAAATAATAATATATATGGTATATATTATATGTACCACATATATATAAATATATATTTATTTATAAATATACAGATATATGTTATATATTTCTACATTTATATATTTGGTATTTATATATATTTAAATTTGTTATATACCAAAATTGCATTTCACCTTAATGAAAGAACATAAAATAATAATGATAATTATTTGGTTACAGTTCGTGATGGAGATACCGTTAAGCATTATCGCATTAGGCAGTTGGACGAGGGTGGCTTTTTCATTGCAAGAAGAACGACTTTCAGGACTCTGCAGGAGCTTGTGGAGCATTATAGCAAAGAGATGGACGGACTTTGCGTGAATCTCAAGCAACCTTGCGTCGAGGTATGTCGACGATTAAGAATCGGCGCAGCCGACAGGTGTACACGTGCAATCAAAAATGTTGTCTGGATGGAGTTTAGACAGCCTGCTGCATGCGACTCGAAGTTTACCACCCAGAAAGAAAAAAATTTTTTTTGTGCATCGAAAATACTTCTTTCCTTCCCTCAAAAGTGCGAAACGAAAATGGCACTTTTTTGCCCGCGGGCGGTAAAGTATTTTCACTGCGGGATGTAGTGGAAGGCTGCTTTTCCTCCCGAGGGATGGAATATATCATTTTTCTTTTACTTTTTTGGAAAGGAAAAACTGTTTTTTTGATGCACTTGTAAGAAAAAATATCGCAAATAAGGAGAAATTGACGAATTGACACGAATTGACAGTGTGAGATTGTAAAATATTTAAATATACTTTGAATTTAAAATAATTATTATTAAAAGAAATAAAAAATAGAATTAAACAAAATAGTAATTAATTAAGAATATATTTGTATAGAAAAATATGTTCAGAATATATTAATTAACAGTATATTTTTCATTTGTAAAGTAATTTTAATAACTTTTTATTTTATTTTACTTATTTATTTTTTTTTAATTTAACAAAATTGTTTATTTATTTAATATTTAAATTATTTAATTTGAAATTAATTATTAAAATACAATTTAACGAATTCACAAATTGACATTTTGATAATTTGATCCTCTTTTCTGTATTATTATTATTTTGTTTATAATTTTATAAATAAACAATTTCATAATTCTATCGAAAATGACAAATGGGAAAATTCGTAAAACTGGAGAAATGAAAATTCGGAGAACTCGAAAATGAAACATTTTAAATATCAAACTGTAATCAAACTGTAAAAAACAATATTCAAAAAAGTATATTTGAGTATTCTTAGATAATAGCAAAACATTTTCCAACATACTTAATTAAAAAATAATTAAATATAATTATAATTATATTTAATATATTAAGTATATAATATTTAAACATATTAATTATATATATTATAATATATTTGAGTATTTAAATTGTTTTATATTTAAAAATTGTTATATTTAATATATTAAATATATAATAATTAAATATAATAATTATAAATAATATTAATTATATATATTATTATAAACATATAATATATATACTTAATAAATTATAATATATTCAATATATTAATTATAATTGATTAAAATTTCAACATTTAGAAACATAATTTTAAATATCTAAATATTCAACAATTTAAATATTCGAATATTTCAAAAATCAAATATCACACTCGTCTCAAAATCGCCAACTTTTCTTCCTAGTTGCGGAATGTACCAATCTTACCAACGTGTCTATTAAAACTACTCTCTGAACTTGTCTCGCAAAATGCCTGACTTAGATAGTCGACACTTGACCAATTTCCAACTTTTTTTTTAATTTCTTTAATTCGTCATTTTTCTTTCTTCTTAATACAAAACCAAATTTAATTTTATTATTATTATTTAAATTTTATAGGCAATGACGAAATGTACGCAGCTGTTGATGAATTGAATTTTGTAAGATTAGCTGTGAGTGTTGTAAGAAAAAGCAAAATGTCAACGTTCGTCGTCAGTTTGATTTAATTGTATTCGAAGTTTCTCGAAATGGAACGTAGGCAGACGAAGTTGTTACGGAGCTGGAACTAACAGCTGACAAATGCACGCCTTATTAACACGCCGGTCAGTCGGCGAATTCTTTCACTTTTGCATCAACTTTCTTTCTTCATTGATGAATGAATTCAATCATTCGTCAATTAATGTTAATCAACAGCTCATTAATATTCAAACGTAACACAACTTTAACTTTCTTATATATTTTTTAAATATTTATTTTTTTTTTATAATTCACTGTCTAAACTCCAATTAGACACTTTTGATTAAAATTACATTCTCAATAATATTTCTTTTCGTTAATCGGAATATTCTTATACTGAATAGATTTTATATTTGAATTGAAAGGAATCCTCTTATAAAAAGTATACTCATTTTTTATATAAAAATCATTGAATATAAAAGGAAATATAATTAAAATAAGGAAATATATTGAATAAATTAAATTAAATTAAATATATTTATTATTTAAACAATGTATTAAATATATTATATTAAATTAAATATATTAATTTGAATTATTATTTATTTAAGTAATTAATGCAATATATTGTATTCAATATAATAAAAATATATTAAATATATTATATAAAATTAAATATATTAATTTTA
>JABFPJ010003768.1:0-15269 GCA_022817425.1 Gryon sp. ZL-2020
CTTAGAAATTTAACTTTATCAACCAAACCATAGATTACAGCAATTTTTTGTGTCAACGGATGATGTGAATGAAAATTGAGAAGCCTTCCCGACCATGTTGCTTTACGATACCAATTAGTTATTATTTAACCATTTTCATCGATTTTTAAAGACACATCTAAAAAACTTATTTCTCGGTTTTTTTCTAGTTCTATAGTCAATTTTATTCGAGGATGATAGGAATTAAAGATCTTTAACATATCGTCAATTTTCAATTTCGGTATGCATGTTATAATGTCATCGACATATCTAAAAAAGAACAAGGGTGTAAAGTCGAGTTTTTTCATACATGTTTCTTCCAGATGTTCCATAAGAAGTTCCGCCAAAACCGGGGAGAGAGGGGCTCCCATTGCCGGTGTTACATTGTAACCACTTGGATGTTTGTTCAGAGATATAATTCTTATCTTTCCAAAATTTGATAATATTGTTGAATTTATTCTGATACTTTGATGTTAAGTCTTTCTCGATATCGATGTAGGTTGACTTATCGTTCCGGATAGGAATCGAAACGTCAGCTTGTAAAATTAAATTGATCTTCTGAAGTCGACGTCACCGAAAACAACTAGGAGGAAAGAATTTTTAGATGAAGTAGGTTACTTCCGTAAAGAATTGAGGTTTGTGGACAACCTCTACAAGAGTGTTGGCCACTTACCATACCAGGTATACTTACGGATGTTACAGATGTTACGAATTCCCCTATGGCATACGTAAGTACAAACATCTCTGTTAACTCAAGGTGCCTTATTTCGCTGTCAAGATATTCTATCAGTACTCGATTTTTGGGGAGCCGACCCTATATGTTTTAGCGAGCTTAGGTGCACTCGCTCACGCTTTTTGTGAGTTGCATTGACGCTCAATTATAAATTTATGCATCCATTTTCACGGGGGATCTCAAACCTAACCTCAATTCGGCGACATCTATTTTATGCTTATGTGAAACGTGGAGCACCGACCATCATTTGGCCGGTATTCCACCCCCATTCGCAAAGGCAATCACGTAATCTGCCTATAAACCTCCTGTATCCGGTGGATCAAGTGGAGGCCTCGCAATTTTATTTGATTGTCGAAAATTTACCTTCTACTGACCAGTTTCGAAACGGAAAAACCATTGCACCCAGTCATCATCGGCGGAGATTTCAACGCCAGAGTCACCGATCTGAATAGTGTAGAGTCCTGTGTTCCACTAGACCTTTTTTTCACACCCGTTCGTCCCTCGACATGGTGCGTAATATTCATTGGCGATCTTTTGAATGAATTCATGTCATCTCGAGGATTCTTGCTTATGAATGGTAGATCTGCTGGAGACCACTCTGCAAATTTCACATATGTTGGCAACATCGGAAAGAGCGTGATAGACCTCGTTTGGTGCTGCTGGAATTCACTTTTTGTTTAGACTTGGAAGTCTGTCACTGGATCTCACCGTCGGATCATTTTCCGGTTGCCATCCACCTCACACCGCATACTTCCACCTCAAGATCTGACTCTACAGCAACGCCTCCTCTTCATTGGAAGAGTGAGTATGCAGACAAATACAATTATTTGATGACATGGAATAACAAAGTGGGAATCTCTACTGATGACATTGACTCCCTGAATGAGAACTTGATTACTGCGATTCGTGAAACGGCGACCTCAACAGGTATGACCAGCCGTACCTCGTCTGCTTTTAGAAAAAAATTCCCATTGTATGATTTGGAATGCACCCAGGCTAAAAAAGTTATTCTCCATGCGTTGCGGACTTCCAAAAAGGACCACTTTGCCTCCTCCTCTCTATCGTTCTATCTACAGGCCAAGAAAAACTACAAGACTTTGATATCAACGAAAAAGAAAAATTACTATATCATCCTCTTACACAACCTTCACCATACTTTAAATCCGACTGTGTACTGGAAATTACTAGATAGGTTTCGCGTTAATCTTTTTATTCAACCATCTATAGATTTAAATACCTGGTTCAACTATCTGTCACACTTATTCCCCCCATCTATAAATGCTCTACCAAAATTCCTTTAACCACAGTGTGATATACTAGATGAGGATGTGACTTTTGCCGCAGTCGTGGAATTTGTTCGTAAATGCAAGCCCAGAAAAGCTCCGGGAAAAGATGGGATTGGATTTAATTTTCTGCAGAATCTACCAACTGACTGGATCCTATATTTAAGTTTCTTTTTCAACAAAGTCCTGAGGAAGGAGTCAATCCCCCACGCATGGTGCGACTTATCAATTATAGCCCTCTATAAAAAAGGAGATCCAACCCTGGTTCTTACCGTTTGATTACCTTGGTTAATTGTATTGCTAAAACTTTTACCCAAATACTTACAGCTAGTTTATGCGCTATTCATAGACTTCAAGTCAGCATTCGACTTCGTCAACCATGAGCGCCTATACAAACTCCATTAATTTGACATTAGTGCCAAATTCTTGAACATCGTGAGTGATTTTTACGGTAAAGCCTCTACATCTGTCAAGTTGGACGCCTCCTACTCTTCTCCGGTAGATGTGATCAGCGGAGTCCCACAAGGTGAGATTATGAGCCCTCTCCTATTCGCCCTATTTCTCAGTGATTTGGAAACCTTCCTGGAGAACAAAGGCTGTAGAGGACTCAACGTATCACCTTCAGAAGAAATCCTATGTTTGGCTTACGTCGATGATATTGTCCTGGTGTCAGACACACCATGGGAGCTACGGAAGCTATTCGAAGGTACGAGAATCTATTGTGCCATAAACAACATGACTCTGAACACTGACAAATCTGGGATTTTGATATTCCGGAGAGATAGAAAGAAAATCAATTTTAAGTCCTCCGATTTTGGCAACGGTCATATTAATGTACAGGATCATTATAAGTACCTCGGCGTTTGGTTCTTCGGCAATGGCCGTTTCAACAAAGCATTCTTGGATAGGCGTAACTCAACCGAGATTGCAATGACATCTACGTTGAAATTAATATTTAAAGTCAAACCAATCAAATGGAATGATATTATGAAATTACATGATAGCCTTGTGATCAGCGTACTGTTATACGGCTCAGAGTTGTGATCTCTACATTTTATAGATCCATTGGAATAATTGCAACACCGCTTCTTCCACAAACTTCTTCTTATTCCGCATAACTGTCCTGGTTATGGTATTAGATTGGAAACGGGTTGTAAACCTCTGAGTTCCCGCATTTTTCATCAATCCTTGAACTGGTTGAATATGGTCCTGGGAATGGATAATTATCGTTATCCTAGATTATGCCTCTCTACGCTTCAGTTCATAGCTATACTTCATTTGGAGTACGAGTCCAACTATCTACTGCAACTGAAACGCTTCTTCGTATTTTGTGACAGCCTGGATAATTGACACAATCTTTGTGCGAATCGTAACCTGGATGTCAACGCAATTATGCACAAATATGATAGGACATCATGGAACAGGAATGTTGTAAGCTCTTCCAAATCCACTAGTTTCGTTATCTACCCATATTTACCTACGCAAACCATCAATTTTACCGCCCCTTACCTTTCACTACCCTTGGATCTAACCTAGAAACGCATATTGGCTCAGTGTCGCCTGAGCTCCATCTGCGGTCACATTATTTTGAAGCAAAATAAACTTACGTTTTCAGAGGAACCATGCTACCATTGTGATTTATCAAGTTCGAAAAACTTTTTTCATGTATTTTGCGAATGACCGCACGCTGTGTCAAATAAAATGAAATTATTTACTGACTGTTCGACTGACCAAGTATGTGCGGTTGTATTTAAAAATATGCTGTCATCCGATAACCTGTTAATTTTGAAATTAGTGGTTAGAGAAGCTGTCGCCATTAGTAAATTGTATATTAATTGATAATTCCGGATAATCTTCAACTCGTTCTTAATGAAATGATTCCGGTTAATCTTCAACTTGTAATCTTCAAATCTTCAACCACGTATCTTTCATGATTATATCTGTATTATTGTGAGTATTTGCGTTATACATTTTAATTTTAATTTATTTTTTCTCTTTTTCACCGATTTATGTATTTTGTACTTTTCTTCCTTATTTTTTATATGTATTTATTGAGGGAATCCCCTTGAACGGGCATGATAGCTCAAAACGATGTAAATAAATTGAAATTGAATTATGCTTATGGATGTTACTTGTACACCAGTGTCGCGGAAAATTACACTTTCATAATTTACTGAGTTAAATTCAAAAATAATTTAACTTCTATCACAAAATTAAGCTTATATCTATTCAAATTCGAGAAATATCGAAGAAGACTAGTTTTTAGCTTAAGAAAACTGATTATATGAATGATTTCCTAGCCTTTTATTTTATTTTTTCCTCAAGTTTGTTTTGAGAAATCAATAAAAATATTAGCAGCTCCTAAGCGTATCAAAATCGAGGCTGCGGTCGCGTGCGCCGAAATCGATTTCGATACGGCTGAATGCCGCCGGGAGCATTCAGCCGTATCAAAAGCTATCGAGCCGTATCGAGCATTCAGCTGTTTCTTTTTTATTTCCAGAGAAGCAAGCCACGGTCGTCCAACCTGCATAGTTTGTGTATACTCCGATCTCATTTTTCTACGCCCTACAGCTAAATTAATTAGACTTTTTAACTAACTATATATATTCAGAAAATCTATACCAAAAATACAGTCTTCTCACAAATTCGGCACGATAAGAAAAATCTCACTCCTTTTATGATCCGTGAGTTCCATTTCCATGAATATTTGTGTTTTTATTTTAATTGGTCGACCTCCAGTGGCCCCCGAGATAGACAGATTAGGGATTGGAAGTTTCTCACACTTAGGAGATACAGGACTTGCAGCGTCGATCAACGCCAGGGTTCTTACTCCTTGTATTTTAACTGTCACTTCAGGATGACTTATCCGAGTTATATTTTTGTTCTCTCCCGTGTTAGAACTATTCGAACAAACAATTGAATAATTTTCTAACAAGGGATTTTCCAGTTTTCATGATCGTTTTCTAATTCGTTGTCTGATACTTTATTATCAAGACATTCGTTATCCTCCACGTGTATTTGATTAATTTTCTTTTGGAAAGTCTTTGGCTTTCCTTTGTTTAGTGATAGTTTTCTAACCTGGGTGCCATGGGCAGGACCAAGATTTTCATTTTCAATTTTAATTTATGGCTTGATTTCACGTCTTAACCTGTGACCGTTTGATGGACCAATTTTGTCCAAATTCCTTATCAAAGTCAATACAGGTGACGTGGTTTCTATTCCACGACAAATGATGGCGTGTTCGATTTCTTCAGAGGAATGATGGCTAATAGTGTTGCACTATACAAGATCGATTTTTTGTAATATCGATATTATCGTACATAAAAATTGATATTTTAAATCGATATTTTCTGTTCGATACTTTAGAAGTATCGATACGTTAGTCCAAAAATCGATTTTTTGGAAAAATTCGATTTTGTTTCAAAAATTAACATGAAATTGAAATATGTAGATGTGTAGTTTCTCATGTGAATCCGCCCTATTGTTTTTTATGTAAAAACGCGTCATAACAGAATTTTACTTACCAGTGTCGCTAATCGCTCGAAGACTTCAAATTGCAAGTTCAAGTTAAGTTAAGTTATAAGTTTTGTGCTAAAACTTATATTTGAAATTGGTTTCGGTATTTTCTCAATTCGTTATTTATATAAAAATTAATGATGATCAAGTGCACGCCATTTGGTAAGTAGTATGATTTACGATGTAATATCATTTATAATATTATTTATTACAAATTAAAAAAACTTCTTGATTCTAAGAATCACGACAATGTATGTTTTGATATTTTGTTTGTGTATTGGTTTGATACTTCGAAATTTCGTAATACAAAAATGGAAATGTCTAGAATTTAATTGTTAAATCTTTGATAATGAATAAATAATAATTTGATAATTTTCACTTACAAAATATTATGATTAATGTTATATTTATATATTAAATAAAAAATGTATTAAATTTGTTTCTATTATTTTGCGATAAATGAAATGTGGAAAATACATTACAAATTGTATTATTTTACAAACATAAACTAATTATTGTTTTTTTAGAACAAGCATCTCAACGCAAATATAAATTATATTTTCAAATCGAAGATAATAAGCCATACTGCGTGGAAGATATAGATTTCACGACTTACATGAATTTGACTAGTAAGTAATAATTTATCTAAATTAAATGAAATTATATATTTAACACATCGTTCATGTTGTATTAATTGACTTATATTTATGGTAGGAAGCGACACTGCAGCATTGAATTTTTTACACGGCTTGATACGTAATGGCGAATTTCCCAGTACAGTTGCTGTTTTTGAAGATGCCTTTATAAGCGTAGATGGTATTTCGTTGTAAGTTAAAACATTAGTTAATTTATTACTACAGCGATGTAGATTATTCTAATAAGATAAAGTATATAATCTGATTTAATTATAGCAAACGACTTCAAGAAGCCAAAAGTGATGAAGAAAACCACCAACTCAATATGAAAACTGTAAATAAAAAAAATCAAGATAAACCTACTTCGACGAAAGGTAATAATAATAAAATATTTAATAATACGCGACAAAACGTTGTCTTGATTTGAATATTAATTTATATTTATTTCAACAATTTCAGAAACTGAAGATGACAAATTTCACAAAGTTCAAAAAAGGTATATTTTTTATTCTAAAACTTTTGAATGTTTTGTATTGAAATATAATTACATGTGTATATTTTTTTTGCAGCAAGTCTGGGATTCGAAAGAAAAAATCTCAAAAGAGTGATGTTTGGCGCTTTTTCATAAAGACAGCAGAAGGCGGATTGTGTAATTTATGTTTCAGAGATGTTGCTGCTAAAGGAACAACGACGAATCTCAGTATGCATTTACTGAGACATCATAAAGAACAATACAATGAGAAAGTACATGGAAAAAGTAAAACTAGCACAATAACTTCATCAAATTCTAGCCTACCATCAACTTCTACAATGTCTGCTTCTAGCTCTAGCACAACATCATCTACGGGTAAATTGCATTATTTTTAGTACAATAATTTATTTTCTTTTTAATTTTATATTAAATCTGACATATTTTTTAAAACAATTTACAAAACCTAAAGCAAAATCAACTCAACCGCGAATTGATGCAGCTTTGACAGACATCAAATCTTATAAACGTAAGTTAAGCTTATAAAATTGTTAGTTTTGTTAGTATAATTATATATATTTAATTATTATAATAATTATTATACATTAACTTTTTATATATTTTTAGATGGTGGAGCAAAAGAGTCTACAGTGACAAATGTATTAGTATACATGATTGTCAAAGACAATTTGCCTTTATCGGTGACAGAGAAGCCAGGCTTCCAAAAATTCTTAAATGTTATTCTTCCGCATTATACCGCTCCAGGAAGAAATGCAATTACTCGGATGATAGAAGGCAAAGCAGATACACTATTTTTGCTGATGAAAGAGAAATTAAAAAATGTGGAAAACATGACTTTGACGGCTGATATTTGGACCGAAATTGGAACAACCCAAAGTTTTTTAGGGTGTACAGCTCATTTTCTTGATGTCAATACTGGACAAATGTCATCTATTGTATTAGATGTAAGGGAAATAATTGGACACCACAACGCAGAAAACATCTCTTTCGTATTTACAGCAATATTGGACAAGTGGGACATAGATAAAGAAAAAGTTTCTGCGGTTATAACTGACAGTGGCGCCAACATAATGAAAGCTGCCAGGGACACATTTGAAATCAGAAAACAGTTATCTTGTTTCGCTCATATGTTGAACACCGCCATTCAATCTGCGTTGCGAGATAAGAGAGAACAAGATAAATCATTATATGCCAGTATAGAGAAAATTAAAAGAATTGTTACTTTCTTTAAACACTCAACTGTCGCATCCAGTAAACTCCGGAGTATTCAGTGCTCCGATGATGATAACGACAACAATATTTTAAGACTTAAACAAGAGGTGTCAACGCGTTGGAATTCGACTTATTTTATGATTGAACGATTTTTATATTTGATCGATGAAATAAGCGCAACGCTTTTGCAAATACCAAATTCTCCTGTGATGTTATCCGCGAACGAAGTTGCGACTATGCGTGAAGTAATGCTTTTGCTGGAACCTGCAGAAAGAATGACTAAGGAGATTAGCGGAGAAACATACGTCACAATTTCAAGAATTATTTCAAATGTGTATTGTTTAAAAGAGTCAATTTCTGAAATTTCCACATTGTCTGAAGATGCCAAAAATTTGAAGGACAAATTGTTACATGAGATACAGCGAAAATTCGGACAAATTGAAGAACATTCTTTAATTGCAATCGCAACTATTTTAGATCCCCGATACAAGAGGGTATATTTTTCCAGCGCACTCTCCTGTTCTCGAGCAATTGGCAAAATCAACAAATTTTTACAAGATTCGAAACCAAACGTGAACAAAAAAGAAGAAAAGGAATCTGAAGAAATTGCGGATAAATTGTGGAAACACCACTACTCTCTAATACAGGAGAAAAGCAAACCTTCCCAGGATTTCGCAAATGAATCTATTGATTTAGATTTGAAATCATACCTCGCAAACGAAAACAGTCATCTCAAAACCGATGTATTTGATTACTGGATGAATAAAAAAAAGGATTAAAATATTTATCCATACCCTGTACATCAGTACCGTGCGAGAGACTGTTTTCTGATGCAAGTTATGTTTTAAATGAAAAGCGTAATCGACTTAGTGCACAGCACTTATCGCAACTATTGTTTTTACGATCCCTTGGAGAATTAGAATGGAATTTAAGCTAAATTCCAATCTAATTGTTGAATTTCAAAGAAAGTCAAATCCATGTTGAATTTAAAGTACAATATTTATTTATATAAATAAATTATTTTTTATTCTTGAAATGTTAAGATTAATAAATATATTAAAATCATAAATTTTTATGAATAATAAAGAAGTTTAATTTGCAAATTATTAAAAATGTTAAGCAGTTAAACAAATATCAGTAAGTTTAAAAAGATTAGATTTTGAAATTAATAAAAAGTTTTATTGTTAAAAATAATAAAACAATTTGAATTGAATTTTTAAATTAATAGACACTGTGAAGAATAATGGAAGATTGTTTTTTTTAATTAATAAAAATGTTATATAATTATATTTAATATAATTCCGTATTTTTAATTTTTATTCCTTGTCAAAAAAAAAAAACTTTGCGATACGATTTTTTAAATATCGATATTCTATAGTTCGATATTTCTTCATATCGATTTTATTTCCATTGATTCGATTCGATACGAGAAATCGATTTTTTTATTCGTATCGTGCAACACTAATGGCTAATTCTAGTATTTTAATTTTATTTAATTTACTTGACATATACTTGAATATTTATAAAATTTTATTTTATCTGTAATATAATTACATAACTGTTTATTCCTGTTGCTAAA
This sequence comes from Gryon sp. ZL-2020, assembly GCA_022817425.1. Classification (NCBI taxonomy): domain Eukaryota; kingdom Metazoa; phylum Arthropoda; class Insecta; order Hymenoptera; family Scelionidae; genus Gryon; species Gryon sp. ZL-2020. The sequence goes on from JABFPJ010003768.1 coordinate 9,467, forward strand.
ATGAATAATAAAAAAATTATGCTTAAATTATGTAACCCAGTGCAAACTTATTGTTTACATATTAAAAGATCTTTTAAAATTATATAAATAATCATTTCTGGACAATGTTAAAGTAACTAGTTAGATTGTGAATAGTTTTACATTTTAAAATCGAGAGTAGATTTTAGTAGTACAAACTTGGCCTAGTTTAACTGACCAGTATCTAGGTAGTTACTACTCAGTTTCACGTAATTAAATAAAGAACCTTGATTAGTGAAAATACAATAGTTTGTATGCAAGAGTTCTGTTTCAGTATAACCATCGTGTAGTTTAAATAGAAAAGTCCATTTTTTATAAATAAAATGCATTAGTAAAGTCGGTTCAAAGACTAGCTAGTAACTGACTACTACCATTGACAACAGTATTTTCGGTTCTAAAACTGGCAAGTATCTGCACAGTAATACCTAATCTAGTAAATCTGGTCGAAGTCTTACTAGAATCTAGTTTGAACTAGCCAAATTCCAGGAAATACCTTTATTGCAGTTACCATAAAATATATTACCCAAAGTCGCTGTAAAATGTAAATTATCTAATTTTGATTCACTAAAGTTATAAAAACAATGAAAACATTCAATCTTAGAATTCCAATACGTATAGATAATTAACTCCAGACATTGTATCTGCCAAAATCTTCATATCAAAATCGTATTTATATTGTAGGAGCAAATCATTCGTCACGGAGAATAGTCACAGTAATCGAACGCATTTAAATAACCAAATCCCTTGAACCGGTAGACAACGGTCCCACAGGTGGAAAAAAGTTTTGGAGAATTAGCGTATTCTTGACGTGTCGGGAATTCGCGTGCGGCAGAAGCAATCGGTATTCCATGAATACAAAACGCGTCCATATGTTCTTTGTATCATCCCTGGCTTCACTTCAATTTATTCTTCTACTGCGAGAAATGTGTTTGCAAAAATAATCAATAAATCGATGAGTCGTCTCAGTCTGTTGCTGTCTGTCGCTGTTACAATACGCGACTTCGTGAAACATGGAATCAAAATTATTACATCGTAGCGCAAATAAATGTTCCAAGACGTCATTAGTCATTATTGATTAATTTTTCGTTTAAAAAAATATATCTTTATTTACACACGAACTTTCGACTTGATATACTCGCGATGCTGTTATTACCCATTGGAAAAATCGATATTTATTTTTCACACACAGAACAGTTTCGTTTCTGTTTATTGAACAAGTTTATTGAAATAAAGAAATTTATTTCAACTAAAAAATAAGTAAATTTTCATTATTTAAACCTCATACTTTATAATAAATTTGAACAATTTTTTAGTTGTTTTAACTAAACTTTTCTTCGAGTGAGAGTAAGATGACATGTGCAATTTAAAAGTTTGTTGACACGACGATAAAACTTGTCAGAAGTAATAATACACTTTGTCTCCGGATTTCGGAAAAGGTTAAGAAAAAGTGGCCAAAGATAAGATTTGTGACATTGTGTTTGAGTAACTATTAATCATAAAAATTCAGATAAACTGAAAAGTAAAGACCAATTACAAGAAAATCTAAAAAAATAAAAGGAAATTGCGTATAAAACATATCTAAATTCCTGAAATAAAAATTGAGTGTAACGTGAAATCTTATTTAAATTCAAATCGTATTTAAGCAAAATTGGAACATAATCTTTAAAATTTGAAAAAGGGAAAAGCATAATAATATAACTAATCTTTAAAAATTTTTCAATATAAGGTTCTAATATCAATAAATATGTACAAGTACATTTGCAAATTTAAATTAGAAGATCTTCAATTTGAGAAGTAAATCTAAATTAAAATCTAAAAACTGAAAAGTGATGGTCAAGTAAAAAAATTCAACGAATATTGTAAAATAAAAGAAAAGCAAACAATTATAACATTAAAGGAAGAAGTAATTACATCAGAGAAATAGCAATTATATCAGTAAAAACTGCACATGCATAAAACATAAAGAAATATAAAAAGTACTAGAATCAAACATTATAAGGAAATATATATCATGTTATGCACATGATAGATTTCGTAGAAAAAGCAGAATTATATTAATTTATTATATAAAGGCAGTGATATCATATAACATGATCAAGTACAATAGTATCAATATGTTATATTTAGAAAAGCAGAAAAAAAACAAAAAGTCTAAAACATTAAAAGGCACAGAAAAGTACACATTATACCAGCAAGAGCTATAAATGAAAAATACATAAAAAACATTAACAAACTAAAACCAAAAATTAACAAACAAAAAATATGTAACAGGTTATGCACATAATAGATTTCAGAGTAAAAGCAGAAGTTTTATTATATTTAGTTAGTGATATCATGTAATACAGTTAAGTACATTAGTATCGAGCTGCTATTCATAGTATTACACGTTTCCAGAAGTATAAAATAAATATGCAAATTAATAAATATAAACCATATACACACAGGTTAGGCATACAAATAATTTTGTTTGAAAAGCAATATTTTTATCATATTAAGGCAGTCAGATCATTAAACATGCTCAAGTACATTAGTATCTATATGCCACTCATTGTCATACAAATTTCTAAAAATGTAAGGCAATTGTACAAATTATTTGATATATAACATTTGTTAATGAGTTTTTCCTTAAATAAAATTCAATGTCATAAATTTCACAATCATATCTTTTAATAAATAACTGTACTCAATAAATCGCGCTCCCGGCACTATGGTTCCATAAACCAAATACTTAAATACATTTACAATTTCCTTATCCCCTACCGGTACAACGACCAAAAACGAATGAGCTGCTTTTTCAAAAAATTATCATTCCAAATTTTTGGCGACCGAAAGCGCCCTCGAATCGCTACTCAAAATTTACGCGCAACTATTATAAAATTTCCTAACACATTGAATTGAATCGTTGTTTACACGTAAGAAGATTTCCGAATGAAACGTTAAAACGTTAAATTGGCAGTCGTTGTTTTAAAAAATCTTTCAATTCATATAGGATATTTCGAATACATTTAAAGATTGTATTATTTAGCCTTTTATTAATGATAATTATCTTTCTCTCATGATGGTTCATTCAGGTACTAGGCGCTCTGCCACAAAGTCATCGCAATAATCAGAAGTATTGACTCTGGCTAATCATTTATAAGAAAAAGAAACCAATTCATATCATTCTTATGAATGCATATAAAGTAACAACATAGGGGGGGATACTATTTGTATTATTGGTAATGTAGACAAATACTGCTATGTAAACGAAGAATTGTACAGTTAAATTTTAGGTACATGGTGACAAGTAATGCTGTATTTACAAAGATAGTTACATTTACGCTTACACAACCATAAAATTTTTTGTTTTTCTTGTCGACATACATGTAGCATTCATGTTAATAACTTTTCTTTAGCAGAGATGAATTTTTCTTTAGTTTTCCACTACTTTGCGGTTAGTGCTACTTCTGCTTATAATCAACAATTTTATTCGGAAATTATCATATGATCTTATTGAACCCGAAAAAAATGTAGCTAGATTGAAATTATTTGCACTTTTTACTTGATACCAAAAGCAATGATTGAATTTTAGGTAGATTATTAACTTATACTTAGTACGCATTACTTATAAGTAAAATAGAAATGTTAAAAGAAGTCACGTGTTTCTACGTTCCTTTGATATCAAAGCGCCAAGTACCTGAATGAACCATCATGAGAGAAAGATAACTATGATTAATAAAACGCTAAATAATACAATCTTGAAATTTATACAAAATATCGTATATGAATTAAAAGAATTTTTAAAACAATGACTGCCAATTTAACATTTTAACGTTTCATTTGGAAAGTTTTTTTACGTGTAAACAACGATTCAATTCAATGTGTTAGGAAATTTTATAATAATCGCGCGTAAATTTTGAGTAGCGATGCGAGGGCGCTTTCGGTCGCCAAAAATTTGGAATGATAATTTTCCGAAAAAGGAGTTCAATCGTTCTTGGTCGTCGTACCGGTCGGAGATAAAGAAATTGTAAATGTAATTTAAGTATTTTGTTTATGGAACTGTAGCGCCGGGTGCACGATTTATTCAGTGCAGTTATTTCATAAAAGATATGATTGTGAAATGTATGACATTAAAGTTTATTTAAAAAAAACCTCATTAACAAATTTTATATATCAAATAATTTGTACATTTGCTTTACATTTTTAGAAATGTGTATGCCAATGAGTGACATATAGATACTGATGTTCTTGACCATGTTATATGATATGACTGCCTTAACATAATAAAAATATTGCTTTTCATACAAAATTAGTTGTATGCCTAACCTGTGTGTATATGGTTTATATTTATTAATTTGCATATTTATATTATACTTTTTGAAACGTATAATACAAAGAATAGCATGTCGATACTAATGTATTAACTGTATTACACGATATCACTAACTCAATATAATAAAATCTCTGCTTTTATTCGGAAATCTATTATGTGCATAACCTGTTACATATTTTTTGTTTTATAATTTTTGGTTTTAGTTTGTTAATGTTTTTTATGTGTTTTTCATTTATAGCTCTTGCTGGTATAATGTTTACTTTTCTTGCCTTTCAATGTTTTAGCCTTTTTTTCTGCTTTTCTAAATATAACATATTGATTGACTATTTTACTCGATCATATTATATGATATCACTGCCTTTATTTATTTATTTATTTATTTATTTGAAACATATTGCGCCTCTGGTATCCCAGTTTGGTTGACGACATATAATAAATTAAAATAATTTTGCTTTTTCTACGAAATCTATTATGTGCATAACTTGATATAATGTTTGATTCTAGTACTTCTTATATTTCTTTACGTTTTTTGAATGTGCAGTTTTTACTGATATAATTGCTACTTCTCTTATATATTTGCATCTTCTTTTAATGTTATAATTGTTTGCTTTTCTACTTTTCTTTCCCTTTTAATGTCATAAATGTTAGTTTTTCTTTTATTTTACAATATTCGTTTGATTTTTTTTGTACTTAGCCATCACTTTTCAGTTTCTGAATTTTTGGGGTTATATCAGTTCATTTTTTCTTATAAATTTATTGTAGCATATTAATTTTCAATCATAATTTAGAAAATATCTGAATGATCTTTGTTATCAAAAATTTTAAATAGACCTATTTTTTTACTGAAACGCCGCTGTTATCTGTTCAAATATTCAGTGAATAAAAAGAGGACTTAGCATTGTTCTAATAAAAAAATATATGCATCTTTGGCCCCTTGTGGCCATTTTTTTATCTGTAAAATATTATCATATACATCCCTAATCTTAGAAGTATTCCCTCTCTCAACATGCAAGTATAATGTCCACTGTGCATACTTTCTCCTCTATTAAATATAGCACTTATAACCTTATATTTCTTTGTATTAATCGTAAATTTTAATGTTGGCACTGATCCCACACTACTATTCATTATTTTTCTTACAATACTATTGTCGACTGTAAAAAGTAACAACTGTAAAATTAAAATTGACTCCGTTGTTTCAATAGTTGTTCTCCTACTCAATTTTTTACTTTCACATGTTGCACAAGTACCATCGAATTCTTTCCAAGCATCAAATTCCGATTGAATTAATGTTTGCAATGTATTACTTCTTTTTTTTTTTAGTGAACTTGGAAGTGGAATAGTAATTACATTTATATTATCATCATATGTTGTAGAAACATAGCCGCAATTGCTATTGCAACATCGATTGATATATTTCAACTTGCATTTAACCGAATCTTTGATTTCGGAATATTGATTTATTAATGCGCT
>JABFPJ010003769.1:0-15264 GCA_022817425.1 Gryon sp. ZL-2020
AAAAAAAAAAAAAAAAAAAAAAAAAGAAAAAACATGTCTTTTACTTTGAATGAGTCAGAATCCAAATCGGGAATTTAACGTCGTTGACAATAATAAATTTGGATACTTAAATTTGGCGCCAAAATGGTGCGATTCAAGGTCGTTTGATAAATCATTTTGTTCAGTTACACTTTTACGTAAGAGACATTCGACTGCAATTCGGAATTCTTGAACTGTGTGATTCACTTTGCGCGGAATTAATTGCTTTTAGACATTTTTATTTTTTAACAACTCTTATTCGAAATTCCCTTTTTGGCACTTAAATACCAGATTTCAGGTACACAAAATCGATAAATAATTAATTTCTAAATTATTATTGAATAATAAATTTCTAAATTATTCAATTAATATTTTTAAGATACTGACAATCAGGTACTGTACAAGCACTATACAGGTACCATTTCAGGTACTAAATAAGGTGCTTTTAAGGTATTATTATACTATCAAATGAATGACAATGTAGATACTGAATAGGAATTAATTCAGGTAATATTTCAATACAAATCAGGTACTAATTTAGATACCATTCAGGTACTTAATCGAAGTTAATTGCTGAATTAGTACCTTAGCATTGGAACATCCTATTTATATACTTTACATACTAGTAGTATTTCGATGCTGATCAGGTATAAGTGGAGGCTTAACTCAGGTACTGTTAACGATTATTTCGTGTAATGCTTTAGATATTTCAGGTACTAATAAGGTACTCTTTAGATAGTTGTCACATTCTATTACTGTTAAGTTACTATTCAGATAATAAGGTATTATTCAGGTACTATCCGGGTATTATTCAAATACTATTCAGGTACTGTTCAGGCACTATCAGGTACTAATGGGGTATTAATTGGGTTCTGATCAGGTATATTTTGAGATTTAACTCAGGTACTATTAATAGTAATTTTAAGTAGTAATTCAGGTATTTTAGGTACTAATCAGGTACTGTTTATATATTTAAGGTTCTAATACTATTCAATTATTGAAATATTATTCATGACATATTCAGGTACTACTTCGGTACTATTCGGGTACTTATGATGTTCTAATCCGGTACCTGAAATAATGAAGAAAATATTACGTAAAATATGTCTCACGACCCACTTAATCCAGGTTTTACATTTCAAAATATAATTTAAACAAAATTCGTCGTCATAAATCAACTAAATCAATTAACATGACAAAGTACCATAAAAGACTACAGTTTCGGACAAAAGAAAAATTAACATCTCGAAACACGACTTGTATAAACTCTCAATTGAAAACAAAAACAAACAGCCTCTTCTTCCAATCTTGTCATTCGTCAATGAATATTCATAAAATTCGTGTGCATCCGTCGAAAAGAGAAAAAAAATGTGATTTTTTTTTTTCTTGAAAGATCGCACAAAAGCGATCTCTCTTGTTTTCACCTGAAAGAAAGCGCGGACTCCGCTCTTAATCTGCGGGCAACATTTCATTTTTAATCACTTATACGACACGCCAACATAGTGCGCTCAAATATCGCGTCTTTTTATCTGCAAATACATTTATCATATTTGTCGTAAATTAGTGTTGTCACTTCAGCGGCCAAAATATGTGCTCGAGTTATTCTTATTTTTACTTTTTTTTTTCAATTCTTGTTCTGCTTTCTGTTCGTCTCTGCGAACGATGAATTATTGACACTTTATCAATTTCGCTTGGGTGCAAAATTTATCATGCGCGGGAGATCAATCAAGTTTTGTCGTTTATTTTGGGAGAACTGAGTTTGGTTGTTTTCTTCTTGAATTAATTGAAAAGAGTTTCGGTTCAGGTACTATCTAATATAGTACCTGAAATAATACATTAATTAAGTATCTTTGTACCCGATTTATTTTGCAATTGGTATTAGAATATTAGACTAGTATGTTAACGATATTGGAGTATATCCCGAGTAGTACCTGAATTAGGTACCTTAGTACTCGATTTGTTTTTTATTAGTATTAGAATAATACCTGACTAGTATGTGACTAGTATCGAAGTATAGTCGGAATAGTATCTGAAATAGGAAGGTTTTAGGTACTTTAGTTAGTACCCGATTTGTTTTTAATTATTATCAAAATAGTACCTGGCTAGTATGTGTCTAGTTTGGGAGTATAGCTGGACTAGTATCTGAAATATCAAGGTTTTAGGTATTTTAGTGAGTACCCGATTTGTTTTTAATTAGTATTAGAATAGTACCTGAATTAGTACAAGAATCAGGTACCTTTGTACTCGATTCGTTCTCAATTAGTATTCGAATCGTACCTGACTAGTATGTGACTAATGTCGGAGTATAGCTGGAATAGTACCTTAATTGGTAAGGTACCTGATTATAACTGACTAGTATTTGATTAGTAACTGACTCATATCTGATTGAGTGATTAAATGATATTATGAATAGTATGCATTTATTATCTGACACATTTAAACAAATCACAACAGTAAACTCTTTCTTGATTAAGTTCGTCAATAGTACCTGATTTAGTACTGTTTAATGTAGCAGTAGTATGTACTTAGTACTTACTTCGAAACAAAAAAATACCGAACTAGTACCTGAATAATTTTTCACTTCAATTAGATTATTAATTGAATTGTATATGACTTAGTACCTGACTAAGTACCTGAAGAAATACCTGATTCAATTGTAATTACTATCTGACTGATGTGTAATTAGTATTCGATTTAGTATGACTATGCTTTGAATAAGTACCTGAATAGTATCTAAGTAGTACCTGATTTAGAACATGATATTTTTAACTTAATATTCAGCTAGTATCCCACTAGTATTCGACTAATATTTAAATAAGTACTAACAAGTATCTTACTAGTATTGAAATAAGTCATAACAAGTATTTGACTAGTATTTAAGTAAGTACTAACAAGTATCTGACTAGTATTAAAATAAATAATAACAAATATTTGACTAGTATTTAAGTAAGTACTAACAAGTATTTGACTAGTATTTGAGTAAGTACTAACAAGTATTTGACTAGTATTTAAATAAGTACTAACAAGTATATGGCTAGTATTTAAGTAAGTACTAACAAGTATTTGACTAGTGTTTAAATAAGTACTAACAAGTATATGGCTAGTATTTAAGTAAGTACTAACAAGTATTTGACTAGTATTTAAGTAAGTATTAACAAGTATTTGACTAGTATTTGAGTAAGTACTAACAAGTATTTGACTAGTATTTAAATAAGTAGTAACAAGTATCTGACTAGTATTTAAATAAGTACTAACAAGTATCTAACTAGTATTAAAATATGTAATAAAAAGTATTTGACTAGTATTTAAGTAAGTATTAACAAGTATTTGACTAGTATTTGAGTAAGTACTAACAAATATTTGACTAGTATTTAAATAAGTAGTAACAAGTATCTGATTAGTATTTAAATAAGTACTAACAAGTATCTAACTAGTATTAAAATATGTAATAAAAAGTATTTGACTAGTATTTAAGTAAGTACTAACAAGTATATGGCTAGTATTTAAGTAAGTACTAATAACAAGTATCTGACTAGTATTTAAGTAATACTAACAAGTATTTGACTAGTATTCAAATAAGTACTAACAAGTATCTGACTAGTATCTTATACTTGACAAAGTAAACGATTCGAAGCAAGTAAAGAAGAAGAACAAAAACAAGAAAGAAAGAAAACAAGAAGGAGAAAAGAAGAAAGAAGCAATTAAAAAAATAACGTCGGCGATGGCTTATGACGTCGTTCGAGTTTGATCCGCCGCTTTCTATTCGCGTGCACGCGTCCCAACTCACGACTTACGACCAACTGGTATTTGATATCAAAAAAGCGGTCAATCGTAATTCACCGATTCTCCACGCATTCTCCCCTTTCAAAGATCGATGTAGTCGATCGTAAACGACCAATAAGATTTGTAATCACAGTCATTAGTTTCTAAAGATAAAAATGTCTTCTGTTTATGATTCTTCGATTTTCGCAAGTTTTGGTAATTTTTGTTTTTCGTTAACATTTTTTGAAGCATTTGTGAAATCAAAACTTTAAATAAAATCATTTTTTTATTTTGACATAAAACTTAATTTCAGTTCGCAAATTATTTTTTATTAAAGTGAAATTTCATTTAAACTTGCGGGAAAAAAAAGAAAATAAAAGTCGCAGTGTCTTAAAATGTTTATTGGTCCTTTTTTGAATTCATATTACCACCCATGTGAAAAAGGCAAAAAACGTAATGGCGCTGCATATATAAATGAAAATGCGATTCTAATTAATAACCCAGTTTTTATTCCATAAAATAAACATTATCGTCGAATTGATAGTTCGAGCGGCAGCAAACTTGGCGGGACAAGACAAGTGTCTTCAAATTGCGCAATAATCAACCGAACTGGCTTCGCGCAACTTTTCTCTCTTTCCCCCTTTTGGTCCCCTCTTTCTTTTGGCACGTTTAACGATTATTACCGATATTCGTCCAATTACAATATTCGTTATATATCTCTTTTTCTCAGTCCAATGTTATTCATTCATTCTGCATCATACCAAATCATGTTCTGCGCATGTTTTTTTGTACAACTTCACCTACTGCGCAGCTTTTTTCACATGACTTTACGTTCTGCGCATGTTTTTTTACATTAATTTATCTACTGCGCATAGTATTTTATGCAATTTCATATACTGCGCATGTTTTTTGCATTAATTTACCTACTGCGCATGTTTCTTGACATCAATTTATTTACTGCGCACGTTTTGTAAAACAAATTCATCAACTACGCAAGCAAAAACAGTATTTTTATAAAACCGATGCGCAGTAGTTATTTGCGCATGATTTCACAATGCGCAGTAAGTCAGTTCATAGGTCATACAAATTTAAATTATTATCTGCGCATTTTTTTTCATGGAATTTCAAACTACTGCGCAACTTATAATGACTTCAACAGGTTGAGGAGAAAGAGAGAAAAAATAAAGCATCTAAAGAAAGAGTGAGAAAACATAGGTGTGAAATAATGGAAGCCAGAAAATCACTGGCAACATCATACCCCATTTCTCAAACGGGAAATGCGTTATCTCACTTGGCGGCAGAGTTTAAATCTCTGGCGGCGCGCATAGCAGTAAGAAGTTTTCAATTCCACCGGCTATGCATCACTCACTGTAGATATACAATGGTGACTTCGGACTTGGGCCAAGGCCTTCGCTACCAACCGATGATAAATATCTTATTGTGCAGTACGGAAAGAGAAAATACCGGACACCCCGAGCAAAATTGCACTATTGCAGAACATTTCAACTACTTTTGTCGTCAAAAATGTACATTTTCCCAGTTCATTAGTTTGCACATCCAATTTTAATAATAAATCATCTGCAAAAAAAAGTGCAAATCAGCTGCGCAGTGTTTTATGATGTTGAATGTATCCAATTTTGAACTTGCGCATCTTTTTTTATGCGCTGTAATCTACTGCGCAGCCAATTTCATGGAAAAAGCTGTTTCCTTGACAAATTAATGCGCAGTAATTATCTGCGCATGTTTTCATGTTGCGCAAAGATTTTCTGCTTACTTTAAAGCAAGACCTAACCATATGAATGTATGCGCATCTATTTTTATGCGCAGTAATCTACTGCGCAGCCAATTTTTCGGAAAAAGCTGTTTTTCCGAGTTTTTACATTTGCCGTTGATTTTTTGTTGTTTCGCGGTAAATCCCGAGCGAGAAGAGTTAGATAGTAAGACCTCCGGGGAATTCCCGTCGCTCTCACGAAGACAAACGTGGGACACCCAAAGGCTAACAAACAAGAGGCAACTTGAATTGACTTTAACGATCTAAGTATCGAATCTAGTTCGCGAAGAGCATCGACATAGTCTGAGGTGCATCTTCGTTAAGTCAGCTTGGAGATCAACATCGAATCGCTGAGACGCAGTGACTCAGTCGGGGACAGTCTTTAATAATTCAACGCCGCGCGGCAAAAGGGCAGCCCATAAAGACGCGCAAATGCATAAAAAGTCCGCACACACGGCATCATGATTTGTCTTGCCGTTTTTTTCTGCTCCTTTTTTTTTTTTATCTAATTTTATACATTTTGAAAATGATTTTTGAAATTCCCGCCATTGCGCAGTAACTAACACCTGATGAAAAAATATGCGCAAATGGTGAGTTAGAAAGAGTTTTGTATGAGCTGCAAATTAACCAAGTGCGCATGATAAAAACATGTGCAGGTAATTACTGCGCATTGATTTTATGAAAATAGTACTTTTGCTTGCGCAGTAGACGAATTTGCTTTGAAACACATGCGCAGTAAGTAAATTCATGTAACAAAATATGCGCAGTAGATGAATTTGTATTAAAAGACATGCGCATTAGGTAAATTCATGTAAAAGATATGCGCAGTAGATGAATTTGTATTAAAAATCATGCGCAGTAGGTAAATTCGTGTAAAAAAGTATGCGCAGTAGTTAAATTCATATAAAAAATATGCGCAGAAAATGATTTTGCATGTATAATGATGCGCAGATAACATAAGTATAGATTTTATAGCGAAAGGATTGGTGACAAGATCACGTTGACAATTTATTAAGACGATTCGCGAAGATAAGCCGCGACTATTGAATAGGCGGTCGCGATCTTTTTCTGTTTTCACTTTTCTTTTCGTTGTGGTTATACACAGAGACGATCCCAAGGACTCGATAACGACTACTGGCAAGTTGCGCTGCTACTGAGATCGGCCGGCAGAAATTTGTATGACCGGTATGCATTTGTACGAAGTGATTCGTAACAAGATTCGATTCGAGATTCCGCACATGAGCTACGGGGATAAGTGGTGCGCGCGCAGCTTCGCTTTCTTTTGTTAACGAAAGAAATGCGTTTATTGCAAAGAGAGCTTTTACGATATTTACGACCATCGCTGTCGATTCAACTTACGAATTTTATATCTCCGTAATTTCCATTAATTGTTATTTATGTTTCGCTTTGTTTTCATAGGTATGAATAAAACATCCCTTGACCTCTACTTTTCACCGCTACATTTCGCATCACTCAATTTTATTTCTATCAAAAAGAATAATTGTTTCGTTTGATAAAAAAGAAGAGCGCAGTAGGCTACTACTGCTCTCACGAAAACCTCGAAATTTCATGAAAATCTCGGAATTTCTGGAAAAATGTGAAAATTCATGAAAAAATCGATTTTTTCATGTGACATTTCATGAAAAATTGGTAAATTCACGAGAATCTCGAAATTTCATGAAAAAATCGAAAATTTATTAAAAATGTGAAAATTCATGAAAAATCGAAAATTCGTGAAAATCTTCGAAATTTCATGAAAAAATGAAAAATTCATTAAAAAATCTAAAATTCATGAAATATGTGAAATTTCATGCAAAATGTGAGATTTCATGAAAAAATCTAAAATTCACGAAAATCATGAAATTTCATGAAAAAATCAAAATTTCATGAAAAAATCGAAAATTCATGAAATATGTGAAATTTCATGGAAAATGTAAAATTTCATGAAAAAATCGAAAACTCACGAAAATCTTGAAATTTCATGAAAAAAACGAAATTTCATGAAAAATATGAAAAAATCGAAAATACATCAATAATGTAAAATTTCATGTAAATCTTGAAAATTCATTAAAAATGTGAAAATTCATGAAAAAATAGAAAATTTACGCAAATCTTCGAAATTTCATGAAAAAATGAAAAATTCATTCAAAAATCGAAAATTCATGAAATATGTGAAATTTCATACAAAATGTGAAATTTCATGAAAAAATCGAAAATTCATGAAAAATATAAACATTCATGAAAAACTCGAAAAAATTATGAAAATCTCGAAATTTCATGCAAAATGTGAAATTTCATGAAAAAATGGAAAATTCATGAAAAACTCAAAAAAATTATGAAAATCTCGAAATTTCATGCAAAATGTGAAATTTCATGAAAAAATCGAAAATTCATTAAAAATGTGAAAATTCTTTAAAAAAATCGTATATTAACGAAAATGCTAAAATTTCATGATAAATTCGAAAATTCATGAAAAAATCGAAAATTCATGAAAAATGTGAAATTTCATGAAAACCTCGAAATTTCGTAAAAAATGTGAAAAATCACGAAAACTCTGCAAATTTATCAAAATCTCAAAAAATGATGAAGAAAGTGAAAATGCATCAAAATATTGAAATGTTTTTTTTTTAATTTTTAAAATTTCTTGAATTTTAAAAATTATTTTGATTCGACCTGAAACCTCTTTAATCAAACAGGAAGTAATATACTAATGACTTATGAACTGCGCTTCCGATCGATAAGTAATTATGGTTAATTAAGCGTGAGTCTCTTGAATTGATTGTCAAGCGGTGCCATCACCTACGGGGATGATGTTCCGATCCTTTGACTGGGGATTTTTATCGCAAACCCACGCCTTCTTACGCCCACGAAGCGTTATGAATTCTGTTTTGCCATTGCTTCCAGTCGCTTCGTCGTTAGATCACATTTCACATCTTTCAGATTTTAATCAACCAAGTTCATTAGCACGATATCATTCTCGGTTCATAATGTTGTTATAAGAAAAAAATATACACTTTATTTCCTTTATCTTTTATCTTATCGTATTTAATTGTAATTTTGTATTATTTTTTTGTGAATTTTTGTTTAGTTTTGAATTATATATATATATATATATAAATATAGATATATATATTATATATGTATATATAGATATATGAAATATAAAAAATAATTAATTATATTATATGTATATATATATAATATATAGATATAATATATAAGAATTTCGCATTGCCAGATTAGGTCGTTGCGAAATTTCGTCGCTGACCCAATTCAAGCAAATTTGTAAACTTAATCACAAAAAGTATATTCCACCTGGTTTGACAACAGCATTGATAACGTTAACACCATGTTTCTTTCCAGTTTGAGATCGTGAAATTGCGTGATCACATTTTGCGCGCAACATATACAAATCTTGTACACCGCAATCGAGATTGAGGACAGATCGTTGATACGTGAACTTTGTATAATTAATTTCGCGATAAACGCTTTAACATTCGCCAACATTGTCCGCACATTTTTACTCCCAAAAAGTGCATTTCTTTTAATTAAATTTTTGTTAGAAAATGCACATTTTTAATGTTGCAATAAAAATAGAAGTAAAACTGATGCGCAGTAGATTACTGCGCATGAAATGTGCATGCGCAAAGGGTCAGTTGATGTGTTTATTATTTAGTTATAGAATGACGGTTTGCGCATACTAAATTAATGCGCACATTTTTACTGCGCAACCTATTTGTGAAGGCCGATGATAATTTAGGATGGTTTGTTAATGCGATGCGCAGTAGCTTTGAGTGCATAAAATAGTATGCGCAGTACGTGACTTTTGTAGCTTATTAACTAGGTTGTGCAGTAGTCTTTTGCGCATTATTAGAAGGTGCGCGGTAAACTACTGCGCAGCCTTTCTTGCGGTTTCGCTTTGAAATGTTAATTTTTAATGAAATTTCGGACAAAATTAATTGTGCGACTGAAATTGTAATTGTGGGAAATACAATTTTATTTTAATTACACACTTCGCACCTTTCGCCATTTTTCATACATTTCTTTCATCCTTTTTAATTTCGCGTAAAATGTTATATCGATATAAAATGGTGATAAATTATCAAATTATGCATATTATGAAAGTTGGATAAATAAGAAAATAAACTTTAAGTGAGTGCGAAAACAAGAATAAGCGAAGCGATGGAACAAATTTATTACGAATTTGCAGAAGAAACTTCTTTTTTATCTGATAGGGCCGAGAAAGATTTTGAAGATTAAGATTGGTCAGCCTCGAGCAAGAAATTGATTAAGAATAATGAACGCTCGATTCATCATGGCTTTGATAAATTGCGCGCGCAAATCGTCACGATTGCATGTTAATTCGGCGTTGTTGATGCGCGAGCTGCGCATGCGCGAAACGTGCGAACACGAAAATTTACGAATTATTAATGACGCTTTTTCATGTGTGACGTTTTGCGCCAAGGCGCGCCCCGAAATGCATTTCTTCGACTCCAAATCCCGTAATTTCATCATAACAAGCGCAAGACTTTATTCGATTCTTTTTTTTTTTTAAATTTATTTTGTATTATATAAATTAGAGCGTATTTCGATTCGTATATAAATCATTCGGACGTTTGAATTTTGTCGTTTTGTTTGGAAATCGGTGAAACTGATTTGAAAATTAAGAGTTTCGCGCAAATCGGCTGCGCAGTAGATTACTGCGTTTAAAAAATAATGCGCAGACATGGATCGGGATAAATGTAGGTGTAAGGTGTGCAGTAGCTTCTTGCGCATCATAAAATTCGCTGCAGATAACTACAGCGCATCTATTTATAGGACAATGATGTTTTGGTTAAAATAGGCTGCGCAGTAGATGAATTCGTATACAAATACATGCGCAGTAAATAAATTCGTATAAAAATACATGCGCAGTAAATAAATTCGTATAAAAAAGGATGCGCAGTAGATACATTCGTATAAAATACATGCGCAGTAAATAAATTCGTATAGTAATACATGCGCAGTAAATAAATTCGTATAAAAAAACATGCGCAGTAGATAAATTAGCAAAAAATAATTCGTGAAGAAATGCATAATAATTGGTCCACTTGATAAAAAGGGAATAATGATAATAATCTAATATGAAACGTGTGATTAATTTTGACAGGCGATGAAAAATGTGCGTGGACTCTCGGCGGATGGATTTTCGAACGTGAATCGATAAGGTGCGTGGCTAATTACTGTTTTCGCGTTGCATCACGCGCGCAATTCAACTAATAAAAGGCGGGCGAAAGTTTGGTCCGAAAATGGCGCGAAAATAATCATAATTCAAAAAGTAATAATAAAAAATGTAAGTAAAAGAAAGAAAAAAAGGGAGAAACAAATTGTGCGCAAGTGCGAAGAATTATTTGGAATCGCGAATTGAGAAACGAGATGAGCCAAGTCGGAGGAAAACTTAATTCGCTTGACCCAATTGAGAAAGGGATTGACGTTTCGGGCCCATAAAAGGACCGATTTGCCGGCAGAGAACTCGGTGTTGCTTTTACGCATGATTGCAATGACAAACCGATGCACGCGACGCTAATAACGCCGATCTTCATCGCGTATGTGCCGCAAAACAATGATTTATTCCATGAATCAAATTCATCGTCGCTGGTGTCGCGGCCTTTGCCGATACACTTAAGCGACAGTGTCTTTCTCAATCTGTCGCGAATCGACTGCTTTTATCAGTTTATATTTTATGTTCACATTATTATCTCGTAAAATGATTTCTAATTTCATGTGATTGGCTAGAATTATATACAAACAAGAAATTTCAAAAATCTTTTAAATTTAAAATTAAAAAAATTATTTAACAAATTTTTAAATAAAAAAAATTTTTTTATTATTTTTGTAATTGAAAAAAAAATTGCTTAAACATTTTTTTAATTAAAAGAACAACAAATTTGTTTAACTTTTTGTAATCAAAAGAATAAAAATTTGAAAAAAAAAATTTTTTTTAATTGAAAGGAAAACATTTTTTCCAGTCCTTTTAATTAAAATTAAAGAAAAATCCAAAATTCTTTTAATTAAAAAAAATATTTATTTAAATTTTTTTAGTTAAAAAAATTAAAAAAAAAAAAAATTTTTTGTTCGGAAATTTCATTAATCAAAATAATATTTCATCCAACCATCTTAATTAAAAAAATATTCAATTGCAAAAAAAATTGTTCGAATTTTTTTTTTAAGTGAAGTAAAAACATTTTTTCGAAACTTTTCAATTAAAAGAAAAAGAACGTTTTCCAATAATTTTTTTAATAAAAAAAATAAATAAAATTGTTCCCTTTTTTCTAAAAAAATTGCTTTTCTAGAAAAAATAGGATTTAAAACTTTGACTCAACTTTGAGTCAAAAATGTTGAATGCATTATTTTCAGCAACATTCGCTCAATGACGTAATCAACTTGACACGTTAATCGCAATGCATAATTCGTGAATCACTGTTGATCCAACGATTTCTTTTCACAATGCATTTTTTCTTGTAATTTGCATGTTCTGCAATATTCAGCAACATGCATGAATTGTGCATTATTGAAACATGCAAAACTCAAACGAAACGAGCGAAAAAAAGAGCGCGAATAAACACGCGATTGTTTATTATTTATATCCCAACGATTGACTGACAGATGTAAATATTTCAAGTCCATACGCGAGAAGTAATGTGGATAAAATTGACAATGTGGATTAGTGGGTGACCAAGCAGTTCAAGTGGACACGCAGTGGTGCGTGGGAAGGCGCTCGTGGGCGTAGGCACACTTACTGCACAATTACTACATAATACAAACTCCATCTCACTCTTATTTCTTATCGCAAGCCTTTTTTTCACTTCATTTCATGTAAAATAGCAGCTTATGTAAAAAAGGACGCTGCGCAGTAGATTACTGCACTAAACAAGTGATGCGCACACAATTTTTTGGGTAAATCCGTGTCTAAACTGCGCAATAACTCTTTGCGCATATAAAAAACCTGCACAGATTATTACTGCGCAACTCATTTATAAAAGTTGACAATAATCTGAAAATAAACTGGTATAAAGTACACAGAAGCTCTTTGCGCATGTGAAAAAAATGCGCACATAATTACTGCGCAAGCGATATGTTAAATAACGAGTTTAAAGGAAAACAGGCTGCGCAGTACATCACTGGGCATAACAAAATATGCGCAAAGACAAATTTAGGTAGATTTGACTATAGTCTACGCATACATTCATTGCGCATGTGAAAAAGTTGTGCAGATAACTACTGCGCAGGTCATTCATAACAGTCGATAATAATTTGAGTATAACCTGGTATAAGGTGTGTAGAAACTCTTTGCGCATGTATAAAAAAAGCACCGTTAATTACTGCGCAGCCGATTTTTAAAATAACGATTTTTTCCAAAAATAGGCTGCGCGGTAGTTCACTGCGCATAAAAAAGCATGCGCAAAGACAAATTTGATTAAGTTTGACAATAATGTGCGCACAAATTGCTTGCGCAGGTACAAATTCTGTGCGATTTAGTACTGCGCAGCTGATCTGAAGACTTCCGTATTTTCTCGTTTTTTTATCGTTTAATTATCAATCAAGGTGTTAAGAAGCATACTTAAGAAGAAAATCGGGTAAATTGAACGAGCGGCCGGCATGATTCGATCACGAAGACACCTCGACCCAGAATCACCCGCGGCCGCGAACCTTAAATATACACTTCTCTCCTCTCCATTTATTCTTTTTTTTTTTTATTTATATATTGCACAATGTCGCGAGGTTATGAGAAAACACCGCACACACTTAAGGCTATCGCGAGCCAATCGCGACGACGAAAGTCTCTATCATAAGCAATATTCTGTCGAACGTTTCAGACGAACGAAAATTAATGGATAATTATAAGCCGCCGTCTAGTTTTATTCTTAGAACAATTGTTATGTCTGTCAACCGTATCCATGGTGATCGTGTGAAATTACTGTTTTTTTCTTTTTAATAAAATATGAGTAGAAATATAAATATTATTAAATATGAATACTATTTTTTAAATAGTACCTGATTTAGTACCTGATTTGGTACCTGATTTAGTACCTGACTTAGCACCTGATTTGGTACCTGATTTAAACCCTAATTCAGTCCCTAAGTTGGTACCTGATTTGATACCTGGTTTAAAAGGCTAATTTGATACCTGATTTAAACGCTAATTTAGTACCTAAGTTGGTACCTGATTTAGTACCTGACTTAGTACGTGATTTGACACCTAATTTAGTAACTGATTTGGTACCTAATTTAGTAACTCATGTCGTGCCTGATTTGGTACCTAATTTAGTACCTCATGTGGTACCTAATTTAGTATTTGATTTGGTACCTAATTTGAAACCTAATTTAGTACCTCATTTGGTACCTACACTTAGGTTCTAAACAAGTACCTTAATAAATCCTACTTTTTCCTTAGATTAATTTTTTGAATGGCACCTTAAAAATCATTTTATTTTTGCATATAAAATCCAGTTTCTTTTTCCTTTGTTTTGTTCGTTTTTATAAAATATTAATTACAAAATTGCGTGAAAAAAAGGACACCCACAAAATACGCAGGTGTCTTAAATATGAAAACATCAATTTTTCATACGTGTGAAAACACAAAATCCACTTTTTAATTAAGCCCCCGAAAAGTATTTCGGGACAGGTGAAGAATCAATTTCATGTTTAATTACAACTTATTTCCCCAGGTCCTAGCTTTGCGCTCTTAAGAATTCATTATCGCCATCGCTCTTGTCCTCCCTTTTGTTCATTTATCTTTTCCCAACTCTCTCATCTCTCAGTCATGATTATAGTCATTTTCAGAGTGCTCCAATCAATTTGCCAGATTCGTCAGACGTTTCCTTAAAAAAAAATGTTATTTGCTGATCATTCTTGCCAAATGTTTCAAGAAAAAAAAGCAACTTCTTAATCAGATGTTGTTAGATAACAGTAATGATATATGCCATAGTGTCGCAATTTATATATGAATTAAATGGTTTTTATATATTGTATATGTTTGTTATATTTTTTATATTTTTCGAAAATGAATATTTTCAAACAAAATTTCAAACTCAAATTTTGAGTTTTTAATTAAAATACATATAATAATATAAAAGTTATATATAAAATACAAAGACATATATATAATTTGTATATTAATTGCACCAATATGGAATATCTCACACGAACGAATATATATAATAAAAAATTATATATAAAAAAATTGTTTTTATATGTATGTGTATTTATATAATAAAAAAAGAAATATTTTTTTAAATTTAAAATATATGTTCCATATATTTTTGTATATATTTGCATATATCGAAAATATATATTATGTATATGTATACTGTATATGTATATATTTCAATAATTAAAAAAAGTATTTAAATACAGAAATTATTTGTAATTATTTTTTTTTAGAATTAGACGTTTTAATTAAACATAAAACTTATAATCATTAATTTAGATTATTTTTTTATTCAAGAGTCATTTGAGTTTGAGATATATCTTGTATATATACTTTGTCTTTATTTCATTATATATTCATTTTACACATTCAAACTCATTGAGAAAATATAATTATATATATCTAGGTTTATATATTATATATATAATATAATATATATTTAATATATATGGACTATATATATATATATATTGAGGTTATATAATCACATATATATATATATTTATGTTTTATTTATCGTTTA
>JABFPJ010003770.1:0-15263 GCA_022817425.1 Gryon sp. ZL-2020
AAAAAAAAAAAAAAAAAAAAAAAAAAAAAAAAAGAGAGGAAAGTCGTCGTGGATTGAATTGGAAAAAGTTAAAGCACGGGAGATAGAGCTGATAATTTTATATAAACAGCCAATGATATTTACACGCGTGCCTAACGACATATAGTGCACGTCTAATAGTTCAATATATTGTCGTACGTGAAATTTATATATATACGCATACGTGCGTTACGATGAATAATAAAACCTAACGTCCGGCATTGAATACAGCAACACTAAATTAGAATTAAACCGCACCTAATCATTCCTACTTCGTCGTCGTTTTCTACTTTTCTTATCTAGCGAAAAAAGCGCGTCGCGAGATTTACATTTTCGACTTCGTGGTTATTACATCCACTCGGATAATTGTGAATTACGATTGTGCAAAGTGTATGAGAAATTAGCGTGACTTAATTCTTGTGCTTATGTCATTGAAAATGCGGATATTTCATTGCCAATTGAAATGCATTTATAAAACATTTTGTATTCAAACTCGTTTCTGATGAATTATTACGCGCAGCTAAGTCAAACGCCGAGGATTTAATGAATTTCAGAGGCAATTTCCGAGATGACCGAAGATACGCTGGAGTAATTGTTCATAAAACTTTTTGTGTCTTCCTCAATAAAATGGCAAGAATTATATTTGTACGTATAATCGCAACAGAGAGAGAAGTTGGGTTTAGTGAACCTGAAGTGTATCAGATAAAATGGTTTGCAATAACATTTATTTACCGCTTGGTTGGAAAGAAATGTTGCGTCGAGATTATGAACAATGAAAATAGTTAGATGAAATTTAATGATTTTTCGGCTCATTTTTGCTTGTGCATTTTATTTTGATGAATCAAGAAAAATGTATGAGTATATATGGATGATCACTGTGTTTGCTTGGCATTTTGAAATTTATCTTTATTATCGTTTAGTGCTTATAATTTTATGTCCCATTATTAACTGCTTTAGAATAACATACGTAACATCATTTTCTGGTAAATGAACATTTATTGTGCAAACGTAAATTTATTTTAGCCGCCCTTTTTCATATATCAAATATAAAGTTTTTTATATATATAATAATGTGAAATGTTTTATGTGAACAACAAATTATGTTTTACGGTTGAAGAAATAAATTTTAACATAAACGTACAATTTGTACACAAAAAGTGCACGAATTTAAAGTTCAAAATTTGTTTTACTACTTTTTTTTAATTTATTATGATTAGAGTAATTATGTTTAATTTATACTGATTAAGTTGATATATGTTAATTAACACAGGATTACATAAATATATATTTAAGTCGCGTAATAAATTCATAATAATTCGTAATAAATAATTTATCACGTATTGAATTGATTTTCGTTAAAATGACTTAGTATGTTTATTTTAGAGCAATAATTATTATATTAAGTGTCAATTAACAATTTAAATGAAACCAAGTCGTTGCAATGACAATTATACAACTAACAAAAATAGAACAAACCAATTAAAAGCGTGTCGTGTATGCAAAAAGCATAAATAAACTTTCTTAGAACATTTCAATACAAGCGCAAATCATAATATATCCCCAGTATATGCTATCATAAGAAAATGGAACAAATTGTTCTCATTCCAAGGTATATGAATATCATTGCATTCCAAAGAAAATGAACTTTATCTACATTATTGTCGCTGAGAACTTAAAAATAACAATAGCTATAAAATAAAAAATTAATATATACAATGATAAAATCGCAATTATATTTGAACTTATGCAATTTTTTCATATCGGACATACATTATTCATAAAATCAACCCTAGTAGAATTTTGAAATTAGCTAAACCTACACTGACAAAAGTAAGCCTATAAAAATTATCATCTTTCTGACAAAATAGGGATATACTTGTAAAAAACCAAAAAATTATCATCTTTTCTGATAAATATATTCGTTTTTATGAAAATAATTCTCAAGCTTCGAAGACTTTTTATCAGAAAAGATGATATTTTTTTGGTTTTTTACAAGTATATTTCTATTTTGTCAGAAAGATGATAATTTGTACTTGGCCAGAGACACTACCGTGTCTCTTGATTTTTGTAAGTTTACTTTTGTTAGTGTAGGGCCTTACCTACAAATTGCCTAATTAGGTTTTCCCAATTTGGCCCTAATGAGGCCTACCTGGTATGGGATATTTGATAAAATCCAATATTGGCATAGCTAAGCCTTAGTAAGGTGATAAGAAGGAAATAAGGTAACAATAATTACTATATTTATTGATAATTTTTATTTTTGATCCCAAACAACTTTTTGTTAGAATTATTTTATTTTGCCAAATTTAGGACTTAATAAATAATAGACTGCACTTTAGTGTTTTCAAGAAAAATAGAATTTAGATAAAATACATTTGTTAAAAAATAATATTATTATATATGTATAAAATAAAATATATAACACAATACAATAATTTTTATTATATTGCATAGTAATTTTTATAAAATTGCCGGTATAGAGCATCTTTTTTCAATGAATTACAGTAATTTTTGTTACCTTATTTCCCCCAATGTGACGTTTTTCCAAAAATATACACTCAGAAAAAAATCAAGCAAAAACTGCTTTAAAAAAAAAGAAGAAACTGCTTTATGTGGCTTGAGTTATAGTAACTCGGCAGTTAAGCAATCTCTGCTTGACTCTTCGAGTTGTAATTTACCCAAAATTACAATATTGAAATTAAACCAAAAAAATAATCTATATATACATATTTATTTCAATTTCATGAATTTATATTCAATGTCTTTATAATATTTTATTGTATGTATAGCTATTTATTTATTCGTATCAATTTCTTTAATATTAACTAAACGAATGAAGTTGTCACAGCTTATATAACCTAAGATTGAAATTATTTGAGCAAAATCTGCTTAACAGTTAAGCAGAAACTGCTTTATTTTTCTCTGAGTGTACCGTTTTAAATGAAATAAAAATGTTTCAAAAAACTTACTTTTTGCCGCTCTCCTGAAACGTGTCAAACTCGACGGACATCTTGCAGCAAAGCGCGCGTCTGTTATGCGATGCCGAGCACTTGGTATTAATCATGTGACCGTCTGAAAGCAGGTAAAGTAGCTGCAATTAATTAAGGGGTTAATAATGCGCGCAGCGGCCCAATTAATTCGAGCCGTTGGAAGATCGCGATCTCTTAAGACGACGAGTTGGTTTGCGCGCGCGACTCGAGGTTTCGCTTTCTTTGAACCGTTGACCGGTCGACAACGAAGAAGAACAAGAAATCGCGCACAAACAAATGTGCAAGAGCGAGACAGAGAGAATGCAGACGAACGAGCGGTGCAGCGCGCGTGTTGAGGTCAAAGGTCGGACGTAGCCCGAGGGTTCGCGTGCTGCTCCCTCTCCTTTGCCTGCGTCTGCTACCCTTAATCATTGATTCTCGCGATTTCGGCCTTCATGATGCATGAGAGCTGCGTTATATTCTTTCGCCGCCGAAACCCAAACTTCTCTTCTCTTTCTCTTTTGCGCTCTTTCACCCGACTGTTTTTTTATTTTTTTTTTTTTTTTTTTTTTTTTTTTTTTTTTTTTTTTGGTATGTTGTTTTTTATTCCATTTCATTCGCTTTTTCGTTGCATTCAAACTTTATAATCATTGCTCTTGCGAGATGAAGTGAACTCATACACCTGCTGTTTAATACCATATCGTGCCGCGTGATCTACGAATTTGCCCGGTCAGAGTGGTCGATTCAAGTACTCTGTTGTTTGGACAATTTCATTCAAAGACTTTATGAAACAAAAAATTTTATTTGTGAATTAATATTGTAAAATGCAAATTAACTTAAATATTATAAACTTTGATGTGTTATTTATTATTATACGTAAATTATTATGAATTTTTAAATTATAGATGATCTTAATTTAATTCAATCATTAGAATAATTAAAAAAGGATTTCAGAAGTAATAATGTTATTGAGTGAATTATGACATGAAATAATGATTTATGCAAACGAAGTTAAAGATATTATAAAATACCGTAATGAATACATTTTAATAATAAATATCTTTATTCATAAAACACGCATTTATTATTTTATTATAAGCTCTTTACGGAGTACTGAATATAATAAAAATAGTAATACATATTATGTAGCCATAAATCAATAAACGCAAAACTTATTGGCGCTTATGTTGATCATAAATACGACTTAATTAATAAAAACGTGTTCACTTATAGTTACATTACTATTTATCTCGAGGAGAAATTTAAGTTTCATTAATTTATTTCATCCAAACATTTTATCTTTTAGAATATTCTTGTTTTTTCTTTCTTTCTTTCCGCGGTTGAACGATGAAAGAAGGCGTTCCATATTCCCGTGCATTAATTAAACTTACTAAAAATAAAAATCTAGTTTTGGAGTGTATAAAGTAATGATGAAATCAAAATCATATTAACGAATAAAAATATCAGCTTCTACCTAAAAAAAACCGACTTAATTTTAAAAGTAATTTTAAACCTGAAATAAAGAATGAAAAGCGAGATATTAAAAAAATTACATTTCGTAAGATTGCAAAATGAGAAATAATACACAAAATATTGGCATATTGTATTATGATGAAATGATGAAATATATATATAACTTTATATTTTAAATATATTCCATATTGCTGCAATTTATATTATATATATTTTGAATTTACATAAAATATATATATTTTGAGTTTTATAATAAATTATATAAAACAGACTATGTATAAATTATATATTTTTTTATATATTATATATAATTTTTATATATTTCGAATTTATATAAAATGTATATTTTGAAATATATAAAATATGTATAAAAAATATATAAAACAGTAAAAAATCATACATAATGTATATATTAATTGCTAATAATTAATAATATTTAGAATATCAAATTACATTTTATATGTTCGTTCATGAGGGTCTCCAAAATATCAAAAATTGTGCAACATTTGCGCGTCTTGATTTTGGTCGTTTAATTATTCCGAGTGAGCGCGTTAACTTGATATCAAAGTGTCTCCGAGTCTCGGCCCTTAATTACGCCGACGGACGGAGAGCTTCGTCCTTATTTATGAGGGACTTACAATAACAGCGCGAACGCGCAGTGCCTTTTGCCGGGGTTTATTGCTGTCTCGACGTTCCGAGCGAGCGAAGATATTTGGTTTGCGCGCAAAATAATCAACGCGACATTCTCCGGCGCTCCTTTTTGGACTCCACCAAATAAACGCGTCTGTTTGAGATACCTTACGATCTTGCGACCAATTCTTGCCCGGGTCCTGCGATAATTGAACGATCGGGATTGCGTTCCTTTGTGCGCAACGACCAAATCGCGACATTCTTTATTACTTTCTAATCCGGCAAACATCTCAGCTGACAAAAAGCTCTCGACTATTTCGACAATTTTACGCATTTTCGTCGCTCAAACGAAATCCCAATTTAACAATAATGTCGCATGGTGAAATTAAAAATTGCTTCAATTACATTTCATTCGATCAAAAAAGAACAAAACGCAACGTCACATTATCGAAATTGTTTCAACGAGTTTTCAAAAGTTTCAAGTTTGTACCAAGTTTGTGTTGAAATAAAAGCTTTCAGAAAATAACTGAAATAACTTGGTAATTAATTTTATTATCAGTTCTTTTTGTATTAAAAACAAAGTGAACGGATAAATAAACAGATTGTTTTACTGCAAATATTTATATAGGTAATTTTCTATTACAAAAATCACACGAACACATCCCAACGTAATTAAAACTGAGACATAAAAAATTGCCGAGCCGATAAAGCAGCCAACAAATTGCACCGTAATAAATTCCAGCCATCAAATTCGCCGCATTTTAACGTCTACTTTAAAGTTAACAGCAAAGGTGCATCTCATTTCGTTAATATCTCTCGATGAAATCACCATGCTGACAGTACCGTACGTATTATCATTAGATAAATTATCACGTTAATCCCCAAAAGGCATCATCAACGAGGCAACAACATTGATGGCTAAAAAGGTTTATAATTGAGGGCAAAAAATTAATAAAGAAATTTTAATACATCAAACAAATCAACAGCACCTAAACTTAACGTCACAAAAAAAAGATGCCCAAAGGGGATAACAAATTTATTTTTTTTTTAAATATTCCAAAAAACTTACTTGTAAGATTTTGAAAGTACGGATCTTCTCGGTCGGTGAAAAACCAAGTCTGAAACAGAAAAATAGAAAATAATTAATAAAAAATTGGATACATAAAACATATAATAACAATATATTACTCAAAAAATCATATATTGCCAATATATTGATCATATATTGACCATATATGAACCATATATGGACTATATATCCTTCATATATCGACCATATATTGAACTTAAAAAAATATACAAATATATAAGGTCAATATAGTCCCATAAATTGTCAATATTTTGTGAATATATTAACAATATATATGGACAATATATGATTCTTTTTATTAGGGTCTGCAAAATTTCGTCGTAGTTATGCGCAAAATGCGACAAGTGGATATATATAATGAAAAATAAAGGACCAAATAGACAAGACATACACACACTTGATAATTAAATTGTAAATTCCGCTCCAGATGTGAAAGCATTGTGCTGCCTCGCAGGAACAATCTACATAAAGAACTGCGCGAAACGTTATTGAGACTCATAAATTGCGGACTGCTGTTAAGACTACAAACATATTTTATGAAATAATAATGGCGTTGTCTTAGTGTATACTTTATCGTGTATACTCGAAAACTCATGTGTGTGTGTGTGTGTATGTGTGTTTATAAGAGTGCGCGCCTTCACGTCGAAACGTAATGCAGAGCACATGTCGAGAGATTCTATTTTTAGATCGGGTTTCCATTTGGAACATGATCGAGACCAAACAGTCGGTGCAAGATGAAACCGAGTGAAAAAAGAAGATTGTACAGGCCATATCGTACGAATTCAATTACTAATTCGCAGACATTATTCATGCTGTACTATTATCTAATCAATAGTTTAACTTACTTATTAAGTTTGTTTAGTTATAATTAATGTTCACTGTGTAATAAATCACTTTTATGGTCATTTATTCAGCTTGAACAAATGCACATTCATCAAACATTTACCTATAAGTATTTTTTGTTGCTGTTTCAATTAATGGGTTTTTCAATTAAATTTTTCTGATTTAAACTTTTTTTATTTTTTATTTTATTATGCAAATTTATACTTCTAAATTTCCATATTAAAATAATTAAATAATGTTATTAAACTATAGACAAAATTTTATTCTTTTAATAATACTTCATTAATAGTAAAATTGTTTATATTATTTTCTGTGAATGTATATTTAAACAAAAACGTAATCAATTATTTTGTTTCTTATTAATGTAAGTAATGATAAAATAATTATCACAGATCAAGTGACAATAACTATTATAAAAGTCCCATAAATTGTCACTTCTAAAATAATTTTTTTTCTCTAAAAATTGCTCAACAATTTTTTTAACTAAAGAAAAAAATTTTGAACTCAAAGAAAAAGTGCAGACCGAAATCGTGATTTGCACATATTACGCCATTCATTATAATTGGGAACTACCGAAAAGAGACTTTCGGCAGCTGCTGATCACTGATTTATGCGACTGCGAATTATACGCGGTGACTCGGCTCGATCCGCGATATCAAAGGGTCTGCTGAAATAATTGCCGAATTGCGCCATTCACTTGTCCCGAACAATTGCCGATTCATGGTAATTGTCGTGCGTCGTTTTAATTACGTCGATCCAAATTGTCATGGCGTGATAAAATGGCTGCCAAATTTGAGCACGAAATAATCCCGACAATAAGAAACAATTAAATAAATAAAGTTATATATTTCGCACGCAATTAATGTCTGCTGCTCGTTTGTGTCATCATCTTCTTCATTTTTTTTCGCTGCCGCGGCTCGTTAGCAAGTTAACTTCGAACTTTTCTTTTCCGCTCGGCTGACGAGTCCATCACTCCGCAAGTCCGCTTTTTCCTTCAAACGCGTTGCAGTAATTCCGCATGTTTTGCCCGGAAATGTCGCGATGTTTGCCGTCAGAACTTAATCCCTAGATCGAGCGTGTGTAACTGAATAAATTACTTTTATGTATTTCATACACTTGGCGAACAAAGTGCGGCTGAAATAAATTTGTCGAACACAAAGAGGATCCGACAGTGACATTGACATGCATGGGTATTAAAATGCAACTTGCTTTCTTGCTTGATTATTTTGGATGAGTAAGAAAAATAGCTTTTCTTATGCAATGAAATTTATGCAATGAACAAGAAAATAATACGTTTAATTGAATTATAGATTAAATAATAATAATAATAATTATTATTATTATAATTATAATAATGATAATAATAATAATAATAACAATAATAATAATAAATAAATAATGTAGATGAAGAAGAAGTTCAAATGAAGAGATTATATTATATATTAAAAAATGCAAATCGGGATCATTATTTCACGACAAAGTTTCTTGATAATGGTCGTATTTGCCATTCAACAACTACAAAATCACGTTAGAACCGAAGTTTGTAGTAGTCGCAAGTACTTTTTTGTATTATCTTTCTATAAAAGTCCGAAACAAATCTTTCCCTGCTGTCACCTTAATGCTTGTTAAGTCTCTTGAATTTCAAGAAACGAAGACAAATTGTAAAAACCAAAGTTTCTAATGCTGGTCTGATTAAATCGACATTCCACACAAGACAAATGAATCACAAGAAAAATCTAAATCATTTCATTTAATTGGATGCATGCAAACAATAATCCTACACGTAAAATAAGAGTATACTAAATTTTGTAATATTTATTCGAAAGGCATGACTATTTGTAAAGTATAATAAAATTTCATATAAATATTGGTTAATGTTGTAATATAAATTCAAAAAATTAAAATAAATATTGAAAAAAGTACAATTAAAATTAATTAATATTTATATGAAATTTTAGTATACTTTACAAATAGTCATGCCTTTCGAATAAATATTACAAAATTTAGTATACTTTTATTTTACGTGTAGCAAATATATTCTTAATATATTCTTAATATATTTGAAATAGATTCTTAATATGCTTTTACAATATTTTTAATTTAGCAATATATTCAGAATATAGTTGCAACATATTAACAAAATATAAAAAGGTAAATTTGGAGCATTTTTTAAGTATATGAAGAATATATTATGAATGTATTAAGAATATATTTTAATGGAAAATATATATTCAGACAAATTAACAATATATTTTTCGTTTTGCTAGAAAATAAAAAAAATTATTTATTATATTATTTATTTTTATTATTTATAAAAATATTTTGTACATGTTTGTTAATCATTTTCTGCTAAAAAAAAATAAGTAATCAGTCCCAAACTTAATTAAATGGACCGATGGAGCATATCTAATCAAAAATTAAATTATCGACACTCTAAACGCAATTCGTACGAAAATTCGATCGGCCGGAATGGCAGTGGTTGTGATTCATTGCCTATTATAACTCTATTTTCATTTTATTTTCAGACGAAAATTTCCTCGCAACTTAATTTATCGCTTTAGAATTCGAGTTACGAACTCAGGTAGCCATTTTGGCCAACGAACGTGACAGTCCAGACGGCAGAGAGTAAAAATAAAAATAAAGACGCGAAAATAAAAAAAAAAAAGAAAAGCTTTTAAGAATAAAAAAAAAACTAGTTTGCGGGTTTTGAAAGAGAATAGAGAAGAGAGCGCAGGTAGCTCTAAACGGTGTTAGGTTTCGTTTCTAAATTGGTCAAGGGTCATGGCATTGTTTGGGTGATTAGTACGTCATAATAGCTGCGTTAATACGTTTCTTGATAATCCGCTCTCGACTCAAAGGAAACGCTATTTCAGCGCGCGCGACATTTACGAGACTCGGGGCTTTGTGTTGCGTGTGTTATCGCAACCACATCACCCCTTTAATGGACCTTAACGGGTTTACCTTGAAATCGACTTTACAACTAAACATATGAGGAGAAAAAAATGGAGGTAGAAACAGAGAGAGATAAGGATATAACAATTTCTTTTATTTTTTCCGCCTTTTTTTTCTCTCTAATAATGTGAAAATTAAAGCAAAGTTGAGATATTTGTCGGAAAACGTTCATTAAACCAGCACGAGTGTTAAATGACGATCATTTGCATCTTTGATTAACAGGTTTCCCGGAGTCAAGGGTGTTAATTAATTGATTTAAGACGCTGCGCTAAAACTTAGCAGCTTGACTCTATCCTGAACGAGTTTAAT
Organism: Gryon sp. ZL-2020; assembly: GCA_022817425.1. Taxonomy (NCBI): domain Eukaryota; kingdom Metazoa; phylum Arthropoda; class Insecta; order Hymenoptera; family Scelionidae; genus Gryon; species Gryon sp. ZL-2020. The sequence goes on from JABFPJ010003770.1 coordinate 10,285, forward strand.
CAGATACGTTTGGCGATACATTTTGATCGGGTGTTAATTAAATCTGATAAAATCTTTGTCGAGATGCGATCGAACATTTATTTTGAAATTTCAGTCTAGTGGTCTAACGAAAATTTGGTTTGCTAATGGCGTAGATCTTTTGAAGCGTAAATGAATGCGGTGATAAATCGTTACTTTTTAACGTAATTTGTATGGCTTAGTTTACGGTTTGGAAAGGACTTTTCAATTACAGGGCTTTTATGTTAGATAAATATTATTTTGTTTAATTATTTGAGTGGACTTTCTGTTAGTTGTTGTCGATTAATTTACGCATTTGGATAAAATGACAAATAACGTGAGATCATGCTGAAATTCATTTAAATTTCAATGTTGAAAGGTAAATAATTGAGCTATGAAAATTATATATTCATCGGTTTCATTTACATATATTTAAATTGTGAAATGTTAATATCGAATAATGTCGACTTATAGATTGGCCACTTTTATCAGAATTATGTGTAATATTTAAAATCTAATAAATAAACAGTGAAGTGATAATTTTATTAAAATTTATTTAAAAATATTATTTCCTATTAATTATTTATTTATAATTGCACTTTAATTTCATCCAAATTAAAAAAATGTATAAAAATTATTCGAAATGAAATAAACTAATCAAAGCAAATAATTATTTATAATCTTCTGTTATTATCTCAAGCACTCGAACAATAACCAAAATTTATTAAAAGCTATTAAACGAAATTTTCCCTAGCAAAAAGAACCATATATTGTCCATCCGTAAAACATATATTAATAATGTATTATTCAAATCATCATATATAGACCATACATTGGCAATATATTGACCCTCTATGGATTATACAATAACAAAATATAGACCATATATGGACCATATATTAGCCATATATGATCCATATATGGACTACATATTGGCCATATATGATTCATATATGGATTACTTTTTTAAAAAGTGCTTATACACTATCAATATATATATGGTCCATATATGGTAATATATGCAAATATATATATGGTCAATATACTTCCATATATTGTCATTAGAATGTAAATATATTATGCATATATTATCAAAATATGAACAAAATATGATTTGCTAAAAATAATATATTATCAACAAATTAACAATAAATAAACAATTTGATCTTTTTTATTAGGGTTTCGAGAACCATAAGTCTCGAAAAGTGGGACAAAAATTATCTGTATATATCCAATCGAATCATCCGATTCCAGCGAAATTGTTCACCGCACTATTAGCTGGTATCGTAATAAACCCGAGGTTTTTCACGCTCGTAGTCACCTTCACCTATTAACCTCAGAAGGTACGCGTCGTAAAATGAATCTTTCTCACTCATTCTCGGCGCAAGTGTTGACGATCCTAGAAAATAAAGAAAGATCGGTTCGGGACAAGTGGAGATCGGTTCACCAATGCACTCTATTGGTATCGGCTTAATTAAGCCAAAGAAACAAATGAAAAGCAAGTTTGAAGAGCAGATAATAATTCGACTCGCCTAAACTCCTAACGCAACGGCGCGTTCTGGTCGCCGTTAATGCGGCAGGTCGGCGAGGTCGAAGGTAAGCCGTGAGATCTTCCCACGAGCGAAACACCGAAACGGCTTTTATTATTCGCCGCTACATCTTCTTGCTGCGCGCTGAAAAGGGGGAATGTGAAGAAAAATATAAACATAGATCTCAATGTTTCGCATCGAGTGTGGTATAAACTCGGGCCGAATTTCCTGCGAGCAACGGGCTCGAATTCAAATGCCACGACCTCACCCCGGCCATGCGCGCACCGTGTTTTTCGCCAAACGGTAGCCAATCATTATCTACGGGCTTTCAGTCTTTTTTTCTCTCTTCCTCTTTTGCCGGTTCTTTTTCACGAAAAAGTTTGGATCAAAACACGAAGCATGATAGGCTCGTCGATGAACCACATGAGCTTTTGATGGGAATTCGTAGACAAATTACATACATACAAACAAAATTATAGGAAAAAGTCCTATGCCATGTAGGAATTAAGCAGTATCGTATCATGTATTTGAAAAATTGCTATACTCATATAATATAAATTGCAAGAGTTTAAAAAAAAATTACTATATTTATAGTAAAATGTACATACATTACATTCTTATAATAATTTTTCTTCAATTTTAGGAATTTTTTCGATATGTGACCCGATAGGTCTTCTTTCCTATATGGTATGGTACTTTTTCTAAAATTCTAGTAAATATTATTAAATCCTTTTTTTCGTGTGTAAATGTTTGAAAACATGAATCGATAAGTCTAGAATATTTCGATCTATATGTGATAAAGGTTAGATTTCAAAATGTACAATTGAAAATTATATTTATAATTTTGAAATACAACCTTTTTTTATATAAATAATAATTACATCTTTTCTCTTAGATATGCCGAAATAAGCTTCTATGACTTGTGATAGCTATTATAAATAATGATTATTTGCACTTAATTAGGTCTGCCAATTGAACATTAACACATTTACGTTACCGTAATTTATTTCCCAATATTTTTTATGTAAAAGTACAAAAAGTGTTTTTTACCATTTTTTGCCAATTTAATACCATTTGATTAACAAATATAATTAAAATAAATTCTATGACAATATATATTAACAGTTATGAAAAAATTATAATTGAACTATTTGAACTTTGAACTATACTATGTTAAACAATTCATCAACCAAAAAAGTGAAATGAATTGTATGTTTTATTCTAAGAAGTTGTACAAAATATAGCACATTTCGTTTGAAAATTACAAATGTTGAAAAAAGTTCAATTGACAAGCCTAATTAAAATGCATTCAACCAAACTTTGAGTTTTCATTTCTTTGATTAACTTCAACAAGCCATAATTCTATACTTTGCAACTTTAAAAGTAAGTTAACAAATGCAAACAGTGAATTGTATAAGATCAATCATTTCTTTCAAAAACAACTTTTACTCAAGCCGGGAGTGCAACACTTAAACTAGATTGCATAAACGTCATGGATAATTATGAAACAATTACCAGCAGATTTGGCGAACTGTGTTGTGATGAAAAGTCGTTCAAACTTACGATATATAACATAGAACTAAGAAAACTAATTACTGAATCTGTAATTAAATTATCGAATGAAGGTATAAAGTGCTTGAATGTCCGTCACTATGTTGGATTTTGAAACACTCGAATCAGTCGACACTTGTTGTCAGTGCTGTTTGCATACTGATTAGACTCAAACTCTTGAAAATCACTTGAGTTATCACACAATCTTGTCATTTCTTCATTCAAATTAGCGACTTGAGACAAGCAAACGAAATAACTCGCGTTTGTTTAAATAATAAATGATCAAAAGAACCAGACGATGGTGTATATTTTTATATTCAAATCAAGAATAAGCAGGGAAAACAAACGCAAATGAAAATGTCAGGTGAAAAGATAATAATGATTAGATGTGTTTCTATAGCGTCGTGTTTTCATAATAATTAAAGTACCATCATCTTCAGACTTGAGTGGACGTTCGTTTTAAACTTCCGCAGGTCTTGTCGGCCCCGGGGAAAATTATTTTCACTTTATTTTACGTTGACAATTATACTTTCAATTGTATAAAATTAACATCCTTTTACAAAATTCCATTTTTTATAATCTACATTTTTAATATCCAATCAAAATAATTCCGAAATTACTACCCTAGTAATTCTAAACATATTTTAATGAATTTAAACATTTCTTATAACATCCTTATAACATCCGAATAAAAAAAAAAATTTCTAAAAGTGTTAATTAAGCTCAAAATATATATCCCATACCGACAAAATGTGAGCAAATTTGGACCAGTTCTTTTTCGTTATGAAATAAAAAACAGACAAACAAACATAGATTGAAATTTATATATGTATTAGTAAGATATAAAATGTATATATAATTTATATAAAAATGCGGCAACAGGACTTTATAACATAAGATAAAATTGTTGTATATATCTTCGTCCGTGAGGGTATGTTTGTCTTATTATAAAGTTTATTTATCCAACACGTATTCCGACTTGCAAAACCAAACAAAACTTGGCGCTAAGTTGCACGAGTCATGTGTTTGTTTCCCCTCGAAATGTTGGTCTGAAAGGTCTGACTGTGTTTGGCCGAACAGGTGTGCTTGATGACGAAAACTCACCGGGTCATCGACGAAGTGGCTCAAAAATCGAGTATACGAATGGCGCAACTAGACGGCCAATTGTGGCGCGCGATATACGTCGCTCGTGCATGCGTTCACGCTTTCTCACGTGCACTCGCGTGTGCTCAACGAGCAACTTGATGAGCCCGCGGCGTGGGAACACGATTCACCCCGTCCGTCTCTCATTGTCTCTCCGTCTTCGTCCACTCCAATGCTCTTTATCTCCATCTGCTTTTTCTCTGCTTTTCTTTTTTTTTTCTCTCTCTCTCTCTCTCTTTTTCATCCAACTACGAATCCTTCTTTTTTTTCTCTGCTTTGCTTTTCGTACCTCGCGTATGTCTTCTTTTTCTTCTAATTTCTTCCTCTTTCGAAGCCAAGAGAGTTGCGCGCGATATTATCTTTTGTCGGGGCTAATTGTACGCACTGCGAACGGCCCCTTAAGCTACGACGACTCGCTCAGCAACCAATTCCACAACTGATTCTACATGTGACGATTATCATTCCACTTATGTTCACGTCAATTTTCATATTTTATCGATACTGGGTAATTCAATAACATAAAATTTTATCTATTCGGGTTCATTTTCCCTAGTAGAAATTGAAAAAGGCTTGCCTACTTAAAAAGCCGCCCCTGGATTGGTAAAGTCCGGGTTCGCCTCGTTACGAGTAAGCCTGGACTGGGCCAATGTAGGTCCAATGTTGGATAATTCGTTGCAGGGTTGGAAGGTAGGGCCAATATAGGGCCTAACAAGGGCCATATTCAGGCCCAATAAGGGTATGAAACGCCTACCCACACAT
>JABFPJ010003771.1:0-15263 GCA_022817425.1 Gryon sp. ZL-2020
TATAGAATATGTGGTGGGGATACAATCTAAAATTTGGTGAAAGGACCATCTATCTATTTTTTATTTTTCTTAATGTCATTCTAATTAATTATTTTTTCAAATGAGTTCTTTTATTTTGATTCATGAATTCAGCTTCCGATGTTTTGAGGTCTAGCGGTACGATTGCCCAGCGTTGGATAAAAAAGGGAAAGTGGGTCAATTTTCGTGTCTCGCGGTTGTCATTGAGTTTTCTAAAGTTCAAAATTAACATAATTAGATTTCCATGTTCTCCTACATTTTATTTACAGCATTTTATTTACAGCTATTACAGAGTAATAGCTTGAGAGTTTTTTCCATTGTTACCTGTCAAACCTCACAGCAGACGCACAAACTATGTGATGCCGACAGAGAGTTTTACGCGTTCAGCTGTATACTGAACGTCAGCTTGTCATGCGCATGCGTAGATGCATGTGCATGCATCTTTCAAATTTTCTTCAAAAAACTTTCTCCAAAATACATGCTTTCTTTTCTTACAATATATAGCTTTTTTAGTTTGAATTTAGAAAACCTAACCTGATACGATTATTTATCAATGATCAAATTAATTTTTCCTCTGTCTACTTTTTCATTTTTTATATCATTATTAATATATTTAATATCTTATTGTTGTCGTCAGGATGAACTGACGCAGCGGCCAACATGGGGATGTGCGTAGCTGTCACCTCATGCTTTAAAATGCAATTTCTTTGAAATTTAGCAATTAAAAATTAAAACAAAATTGAAAATAATGTTTTATTTAAATTATAAATTTAATTAAATACAAATTTTGATTTTTTTGTTATCAATTTTTCATTTTCATTTCTTAAATTCTGATTGGTTCACATAACAACAATAGGGATGTAAGTGTCCATGTTTGAAAAACAGAAAGCTTGAGACAAAGTCACAAAATTTGTTTAAACGATTTTAAATAAACAAAAGGCTGAAAAATCAAGGTAAGAATATTACAATACATTAAATCACAAGTTTCGTTTCCTTCTTTATGACTTAATAAGTATAATTTATACATCTTTTTTGTTTACTTGGGTGTTTTTCAATGATAATTCCATACATACAAGTTACATGATACGGGGGCCCGGTCAAAGGACGATCAAGAGACAATATTAAAATAATAAAAATTTATAAACAAATTAAAAAATAAAGTGTAAATGAGATTTAGAGATATAAAATTGGAATTCATTCATTCTAAATGTACTTTTGTTAATGATTATTCAAACAATGAATGAATGAATTCTGATTGGTTGTTTAAAGTTTGAGGGGGTAATGTTAAGCATTAATTAATGTAAATTGCGCTGATTGGCCCATAGTTAAGTGATGGGGGAATGTTTAAACATTCTCCCGTAAAACGTTCTGATTGGCTCGGCGAGTTCCTCGGAAGCTACACCTTGAAAGGGTATATAAGAGCGAGCGCTCAGAGGAACCGCATCATTTTGGTGAAAGCCTTAAGAAGAAGAACTCCTCTGGCGAAAGCCGAGTAAAAGAGTAAGTTGACGGCGTAAAGCCTCAATATAAGTTTTGGTGACGGCGTGAAGCCTCACAATATTACATTTCCCGTGACGGCGTAAAGCCTCACCTTATTTTGTTTTCAGTGACGGCATAAGGCCTCACATTATTTCCGTGACAGCGTAAAGCCTCACCTTATTTCCGCGACGGCGTAAATTCTCACCGTGGTTTCCGTGACGGCGTGAAGCCTCACATTTAATTTATTTTCCGTGACGGCGTAAAGCCTCACCTTATTTCCGTGACGGCGTTTAGCCTCACACTATTTCCGTTTCCCATGACGACGTAAAGCCTCACATTATTACATTTCTAATTCATTAAATTCAATAAATTTAAATTTATATAATTGTTTTCCGGTAAATATCGTTTGTCCGGTCGGGTAACCCACATTTTTGTTCAATATCAAATAAATAAAATCATTATTCATCTTGTTTCTTTTTTCTGCATAATAAGTAAATTCTTGTGTTGTTTCTTATTGTTTGCAGCTGTCAATGAAGTTAACTGAGATAGCTCAACAATAAGATATTTTTTTTTATTTATTCAAAAAGCCCACAGTAAATAAATAATAAATTTAAAATTAATCTACACCATTCTTGTTACTTCTAAATTAGCTTTCAATTCAAATATGCAGAGTTAATAATTTAATTTATAAATTAGATATAGAATTACGAACGTTTCACCATTGAGATTAATGTTATCTATCTTTGAAGTTAAAGGCATTCTTGAAGACAGATTTATTTCTTTTACAACAAAATCTATTACGGAATTATATCAAATTCAATTTCACAATATTAAACAATCTGTATCATTTCATTTTTAATTCTTCAACGGTGTAAGTAAGTCGCTTTCGGAGAAAGAAGGAATTACTGTTTTGATGATGCATGGATATAAAGATAGGGTGAGATCTTAACAGGAAGTTGCACATTTCTTTAAGGACAATAATCCTGAACGACTACCAATTTAAAAATCAATAGTACACCGTACTGTTTCCCGTTTTGAACAAACGTGCTCAGTTTCAGATTAAGCAAGATCTGGCAGACCTAAATATGCTTGCAATGGAGAAACTTCTCCGAAGGTCTATTTAAATTTTCAGGAAAATGTTCATTCTTCTACTAGGAAAGTAGCTCAGCAAGTTGGAATTAGTCAGAAATTGGTAATGAGGACTTTAAAAGAATACAAGTACCATCCGTACAAAATACAACTCCTACAAGAGCTCAGTGATGTCGATTTTGATTGCAGAACTGAATATTATATAGTAAAACAATGATGCTTCGATATTTTCGAAACGATAGGTTTTTTTCTGGACGTGCTTTTCAGACGAGGCCACTTTTCAATCAAATGGTCTGTCGACCGACACAATTTCAAATATTGGTCTGCTGAAAACCTAGACTGGATGTGAGACAGTCATACTCAGTATCCACAGAAACTAAATGTTTGGATTGGCATTTTATGCAATCGAATTGTAGGCCCTTTTTTTATTGACGGTAATCTAACTGCTGAGAAATACGTTTCTTTATTAAACGATCAGATAGTATCTTCCATTCGTGAAATATTAGGACAAGTATTCGACGATGTGAGGTGTCAGCAAGATGGAGTTCAAGTCCATTTTGCTTTGATTGTTCGCAATTTGCTAAATGAAACTTTTCCAGAAAGGTGGATAGGTCGGCGGGTTGCAATAAAATGGCCTCCACGCTCGCCCGATATGACTCCTCTGGTTTATTTTTATTGGGGTTATCTAAAAAGTAAAGTTAACGATACAAAAACCAACAATCTGAACGACTTGAAAAACAGGATACGAACGGTGTCGAACTCCATATATCCGGAGATGTTGGACGATGTCACAACAAGCATTTATCATAAAATGGCATACTATCATGAGCAAGAAGGGGCACAATTTGAACAATTGCTCCATTAAAGACACTCCTGCACCCCGAGAGTGAGAGGCAAGAGCACTCATTTAAAAAAAGAACCCCGATAGGAACAGAAAACAACTACCGCAAGGTTGTTGTTCCTGGGTCCTGCCAAAAGTAGTTCATTACTCAGAAAAGTTGAAACCCTTCATTTTTGAATGCAGAATACAAATTCGTAATGAAAAATGAGGATTTCTAATTAACAATTTCAAAGTTACCCACCCCCGGTAGCTTGTCAAAAAATATTGAATGCCTGGTGTTTTTTTCTTAATCCAATGACCTTTTCGAGAGTTTCTGCGCTAACTCCGAAATTTCCACCCCAAAAAGGTTTTGACCGATTACAGCGATATCTGTCATGAACTCGAAAAAATTGTTTAAATAAAATGTTCTTCTTTTTTAATGAAGAACCCAAATCTGCAAGAAAAAAGCGGGGTTCTCATTTGAGAATTAAAAGTTAACCCCCTCCTCCCACCCCAGGGTGTGTGGGTGGAGGGTTAAGTTTGATATCGTTGAATAGAGTTTCAAAAAATATTTGACACGTGTTTTTTGTATCCTCAATTTTCCAACAATTTTTCGTGATATTTGACCATTCCAGGACTCTTGACTCACCCTATAAAAGGTTTTAGCCAAATCAAAAAGACCAACTGCAATGCCCAAGTGATTCGGCATGGAATGTCCAACATACACATTCATTTTCAACTTTTTATATCACAGATTTTTTTAAGCATTCTTATGAATTAGAAATAACGTTACTAAGGATCAAATATGACGTCCTTCTACAGATTTTTTGTAATAAATGAAAATTTTATCGGCAGAGCGCCAAATATCTGAATTATGCGTCAAAATGGGTTTGACCTAAATGAGTGTTTAGGAGAAAAAACTTCGGGCACTGTTATTTCTAGCGAACTTATTAGACCTGAATGGAAAAGTAATGTAAACTTATACTTGACTGTATTAATTAATATTAATACTATTTATATTAAGAATTTTGTTAATAGCATATCTAGACTTCTCAGTTTATTATATTAGCATTACTTAACTTAACGTAATTGAAATAAGTGTATTTTCAATTCGTTTTTGTAAATATAATGATTCTGTTCTTATAATCATATTGAGATTCCAAAAAGTATCAAAATTAAGAAGGAATGACTTTTAAAACATATTAAACCTATCCTGATTCAAACAATGAACTAGAATAAATTCTAATCTTAATTCAGACTTTATTTTAGTAAAATCAAAATAAAACCTACACATTGGTGCGTCGTTTGCGGTTGCAGCAACGGCCTAGGCTAGGTTGAATTAAGCATGGTCACTACTTGGATGGGTGACCGCTCGATTCGCTTGGATTTCAAGCTAGCGCTTAGCCACTTGTCATGACTCAATCAATATGAGCGGAAGGTGTTGGAAGAAATGATCAGTTTGGGTAGTCGAGTCTACGCAAGGGATTACGTTCTGAACCACCGACGTGTTAACATCGTTTCTTGCTGCTGAGACGCTTGCTTCCACGCATATATTTCTATAACGATATAAAGTAACCATTCTTCTTAAACAAAGTCAATATTTCTGTAAACTGAGCAAAGGAACATCTCTCAATCAAATCAGTGGTCTCTTTGAGGAAAAGACCTGGGTGGCCGCTAATGAATTATAATAATGTAGAGGACTTGGAAGAAGCAATAAATTATGCAGTATTCACTATAAACCAGACTGGAAACAGCAGTATTCAGGACAAGACACCCGCAGAATTATGGTTTGGTAGACGAATCGATCTGAATAAACTTAAACCGTTTGGGTGTAAATGTTACACTCTAATTCCAGAACATATGCGACGTAAAATAGATAGAAATTCTTAAAAAAATTTGGTTGGATACGACACTGATTCTCCTTGCTATCGAGTATATCTTTTAGATCAACGATGCGTAATCAGTACTGATAATATGATTTTCAATGAAAAGAAAGAGAATAAGAGATATTCGACTGAAGTGAACATAGGTTCAAATAAGATTACTTCGGAATGTGATTGTGAGCAATTTGAAGACTCGGAAGACACCGACGGTGAAAGTTAAAACGGAACAACTAATCAGACAGAAGAAAGAAGTGAACCAGAAATCAAGACAACAACAAGAAGCCTGAGGGATCGACAAAACATTCAGAGACCGGCAAGATTAGCGGATTACGTAGTAGGATATTTCCGAGGCGGAAATAGTGCAAGCACAGCAATGATAGGTGAGATGCAAGATATTTCTCTTGAACAAGCATTGGAAGATAAAAATTGGGTGAAAGCCATGGAAGAAGAGTTTGATTCGCTGATAAAAATGAAGACCTGAAAACTTGTAAGGTGTCCTCCTGACGTAAAGCCATTGACAAGTCGTCGGGTGCTGAAAGAAAAATCGGATGGGAAATTGAAGGCGAGATTGGTAGCTCGAAGTTTCGTGCAAACTCCAGGAATTGAGTTTTCAGAAACTTTTAGTCTAGTAGCAAGTTACGCGTCAATCCGACTCATCTTAAGCCGCGCAGCCTCAGAGGAGTGGAAATTAGTGCCTTTCGATCTGAAGACAGCTTTTCTGCACGAAGATCTCGACAAACTCTATATGTATCAACCTGAAGGATTAGATGACAAGACGGAATTGAAGATTGAAAAAGAGGGAATATTTGTAGGACAGTCGAAATACACTGAAAAATTATTAGAAAGATTCAATCTCGCAGAATCAAATCCAGTAGCGACACCCATAAAAACGGGGTATGATATCGAACGACAGTGACGAAGACAACGACATTTCAGTTTTCTGAGAAGACACTGTACCGTGAAGCGATTGGGAGTTTGTACTTGGCGACAATTTCAAGACGTGACATCAGCTTTGCCGTGAACCTCTTTAGTTGCAGCAATAAACCAAAAATTAGTCATTGGCAAATGATCAAACGTGTATTCAAATACTTGAAGGGCACATTTAATTATGGAATTTTTTTTTTCGAAGGAGAAAGACTTGACTGCATTCACTGATTCAGACTTCGGAGGAGATTCACTGACTGGCCATTCGACGAGAGGTCTTCTTCTGGTGAAAGGGGGACCACTTGTGTGGTATTCGCAAAAGCAGTGATTGGTAGCAACGTCGACAGCAGAAGAGAGATACAGAGAGTCTCTGTATCTCTCTCGCTGTTTCGGCTATCGAAGATATTTAGAGCTAGAGCAGAGGCTAAGAAGATGACACATCTTCTAACGCACTTTCTCTTTTTGTCTCAACGCCATAGGTAATAGGAGTCCACTTTCTGAATCACCGAATCTGGCCGATTCAAATATGTAACACCGGAAACGACCTTTTTCCGAAGTTACCGAATCAAGACGATATTATTGACGCATCTCAAATGTCACAATCAAATATGATACTTAGTCAGTTAGTATCAAAAGCTTTTTTGATTCTAATAGCTGAATTCTGGCAAGCCTAATGAAATGATTTTTGAAAAATAACACATAAATTAGGCGCTCGCCATCAGATGTACCATGTTCTTTATACTTTTATTGCTCAAATCACTTAGATCCAGAAAACTATATCAATAAAATACCCTTTTATTTCCCTGAAACACTCAAAAATTCGATACACTTGAACTTCCATTACCCAAATCTTCGCATTTTAATGAAGAAAATTTTGGTATAAATAGGAAACGAAATCCCTTTTAAGTCAGGAAAAATCTATAACATCAAAAGGTCTACATCGCCCAACGTTGCCAGTATCGAAATATTTTACTGTTTCAAAAAGTATAAGTCGTGATAAATTCAGTGTGCATATTAACCCGCCGAATAAAGAAAAGTAAGAACCAAATCATATTATATATTTAAACACTTATAAGGTATTTCTTTCTCTCTCTTTCTTTACTACATTGTATATCTTCTTTCTCTATTTTTTTGTTTTCTTTTGTTTTTTTGTGATGTTATATGATACATTTTTATGATACAATTATATGATACAAAACAATTGTATAAAACTCTTTACTTTCCATAATCCTGACGAACGACAATGTTATAAAATGGTCAACGATATTTCTTATGTTTTATTGCAATTTAGTTATAAGTTGTTTTTGTTAATAAAAAATTAAAACTCAAAGGACTTATATTATTTTATAGACTAATAACTTCTTTTTGGCTTAATTGTTAAAAGTTATACCGAATAGCGTGGACGTCACAATATAGAAATTCCGAGAAAGTTTATACAAGAACATGTAGGTAAAACTGTCCTCTTCAACATGTCAGAAGTAGTGATAAAATCGCAGATATATTTAGAAAACCACTTTGTAGAAAGATTTTTGTTAATCTACGTCAAAAAATAGTCAAGGAGGAGTGTTGAAATTAACTATCTTTTGACTGGAGTTTTTTTATTACTATTTTTTTGTATTAGTATTTTTTATTTTTCTATGTTGGCAACTGTCGAAATGGGAATCTCTAAGCAAAGTGTACCTTTGAAATCGTTGGACAGACAAGCACTGTGACAACGAACAGATCTTCACAAAAATAAAAGTGGAGATTTATTTACTTTAGTCAGTTAAAATAAGACAAATGAAATTATTAAGTGCGACTTGAATATCTAATGATTTTTGTTGATAATAATTATTGAATGTAATTTCCGTTTTTATACTACGGTACTTGAATATTTTTTGTTCGACAGGCGCCTTTCTTGTTACACATTATTTCCCAATTTATTATATATAACAATTTTTTATATAACAATTTTTCAACAAAAATTGAAGACTTGAATTTTTTAATTTGACCACCGACGAGCCTCTCTTTCAACTTGATTGATCATTAGTAAACTTAGATGAAAAAATTTTCAGAGAAACGAAAACAGACGATTCAACTTATTTCTATCAAGCAATTCACAATCCTCCATATATAATTCATGCACATGTTATTAAGAAAAGTTTTATAAATAAAAAGAAACAAAGACTGCAACAGAGTAAATTGGGTCATTTGTTAGTATAACATTTCGGAAAATACGAATTCAGATTGGATGTAATTGGATTTAACAAATTTAAAATCACTTCGAATAATTTTATCGCAGCGAACATGACTTTAGCGAGTAAAATCTTCGTCGCAATTAATTTTAAATTATTTATTCCAGGAGGTAGACTAACGAAAATGGGTGTAGTCAGAGACATCCCCATTGACTGCGATGAGAATTCTCTCGTGGATCTGGTTAAAGCAGACAACGTCAAGATAGTGAAAATACTTAAATTGAGAACAAGAGACTGTTGGTAGAGGGGCCTATAGGGATACGAATTAAATATTGCTTAAATTTTTGTTGGACTATCTACCGCAGGTGGAAACGTTTCAATTGTCAAAGATTTAAACAACTCGCAAAACTTTGTAAAAGCCAAAGCATATGTGCAAAGTGTGGCAAGACAAAACACGTAGATAAGGAACAAAAAAACCTTGTGACGAAGTTAAATGAAATGCCCAAGTGTATTTCCTATAAGGGAGAACACTGGGTATTTGACAAGATTTGACCAGCTTACATAAACTCAAAGAAAATCGTCGAAACCTCCTATGCCTAAGGAATTAACTTTATAGAAGCGTTATAAAAACTGGGACTATCTTATGATAAAAAAGAAGGGAATGATAACAAGTTGAGGGTACTCAACGAGAAAGACTTAAATTCGGATTATAGTCGCGCTTGTACAAAATCGCCGGATTCAACGGAAAATTCTCATTTTCCTATTTCAGATATCCTAAGTGAAAAACTAGATTATGTTCAAGTACTCAGTGATGGGAATATTCTTATTCAATGAATAATGAATAATGAATAACTAAATATTCATTATTCAAACTTCACTGAATAATGAATAATTCAATATTCATTATTCAAACTTCACTAATAATGAATAATGAATTATTCATTATTCATCATTCACTAATTATTAAATAAATAATAAATATTTTTTTGGTATGGTATGATATGATATGATATGATATGATATGATATGATATGATATGATATGATATGATATGATATGATATGATATGATATGATATGATATGATATGATATGATATGATATGATATGATATGATATGATATGGTATCGTCATTATATTTTGTTCTCACGTATTATACAGTATGACAAGGTTTATTAATAAATGTTAAGAAGTATTAAATTAATTTAATAAGTGATAAAAAATGAGATAATTGCAATAAAATTACATTTTTCGTATTGCTACAAATTTAGCAATTAATAAAACTACAGAAGACAATATTTTTTTTAGTAATGTAATATATTTATAAGTAAATATAATATATTTATAAACTAGCATATCCAAAATTGTAAATGATATAATAAAAAATGATATATAATATAATAATAAAAACTTCATATTATACTAAATTTTTTTAAGTAATATTATAATATTACTTAAAAAAATTTAATCTGTACGCACAAGCCGCGCTTATATCTTATTAAACTAAAGGCAACTGAAGTAAACTAAACAAAATTAAACTCTAACTAAACGAAGGTAAACAAAACTAAACTGAACTAAACTGTACTAATTTAAACTAATCTAAACTAAACTGAAACTAAACTGAGCGATTATATTACTGAACTAAAGAAGACTAAAATAAACTAAACTAAGAAAAACTAAACTAAAATAAACTAAAGTTAATTAAGTAAACTAAATTATCTATAATAATTTATAGATAATTAATTCTTTTTTTTGCAGCGTTTGATGCAGCTAAAACTCGAATTTCAAAATTGTTGTCGCTTAACCGATTGCACCGTGGCAAATTAGCCTTAGTCGCGTATGAAAATAATCGCTCAACTGGCGCCGATGAAGGTAAAGGTGTGTTGTGCAGAAGAAAGAGTTTTTTTATTACAGGAAACATGGTAACGGCTGCCAGATAATCGGTACATGGTTCTTGCAGGTACTTCCGGACCTGCATTTCGCCATCGGTTGTGTCGAACATGTTGTTGCTGCAGCTGTTCTCGCTGAAATCGAAAAGAGGGTCGATTTCGGTCGTGACTGTTGAAGGTGTCGCCTTTGCAGTAACATGGCGTCTGGCTGCATCCATCAGCACTTTCTGTACTCTTTGCTGTGCACGTTGTGATAAGCACTTCAGCCACTGTGTCTTGAATTTTGGATAAATCGCTGCAGCAATTGCAGCAAATTCACCATTATTTTCAATTTCGAAGAAGTCATGGAATCGTTTTTCCAGACTTTGTAATAATCCATCGGCAATTACTACGCAATGCTGAAAACTGTCGTCGGCGATGACCTGCAATTTTCTGCGCAACGACACTAAGCAAGGCAACAAATAGCCGTAGTGGCAGTTTTGTTCTCCTTGCAACTTGTCGATTGTCATCGACACTGGCCTTAAACATGTGACATATTCGTCGATGTAATTGAAATCCGAATCCATTAACGGACTGTTTAATTTCAGCTGCGCACTCCGATCTTTTATTTCCGTTTTTAGCCGATGGATCTGTTCCAAAGCTTGGAAAAGAGAGTTCTAACGAACAGCAACAGGTCTTTTCAGAGCTTTTTTCAGTGTACTCAGCATGATTTCTTTCTTCTTTGGTGATCTTGTTATCAACCACACTTCGTTGCATCTGGCCATGGTCACTGTGTGTTGCCGTTTTATTTGTTTGTTGCTGTTAATGACCTTGTTGATATCGGTTGTTGCCACGTTGTTAAGAACATGACAGGCGCCACGAAGGTGTCTCGGAAGGAATGCCTGCAGGTCCGGAAATTGCTGTTCGCACACTTCCGCCTCGTCGGAAGAATCCGCGCTTTCCGCAGCAGAAGAATTTGCCGTTGCTTCGCTGAATTCTTCCTCCACATTATTCTCCACATTGTCCGTCAATGTTTCCGTGTTTTCTAAAAGATAAAAATATCGAGTCAAAACTACTTGTAATTTGTTGAGATCTGCAGAAATTTATTGAATTAAATTAAAGTTTTCTGCATTTTTATGCAGAAAATATTTTCTTGTCGTTTTTCGCAGGTTTTAACATTTTTTTAAATTTTGTGTCCTTTTACCAGTGATAGAATCATATGTTGTCACTCCGAATTCCTTGAACGCTTTGACAAAATTGGAGCCATTGTCGGTTACAACGGCCACAATTTTGTCAGAATCTAGGCCTATGTTGGCGTAGATTTCGATCAGCAAATCTGCAATTCGGTCGTATGAATGCGTACCACTGAAACGGTGACACGCAATTGCCACAGATTTCCGTTCGAGATCTTTCGGATCGATCTGTTAAAAATTAAATATTAATTAATTATGAATTAAATATAAATTAAATATAAATTAAATGTAAACTGAATGTAAATTAAATGTAAATTAAATATAAATTTAATATAAATTAAATGTAAACTGAATGTAAATTAAATGTAAATTAAATATAAATTAAATATAAATTAAATATAAATTAAATGTAAACTGAATGTAAATTAAATGTAAATTAAATATAAATTAAATGTAAATTAAATATAAATTAAATATAAATTAAATGTAAATTAAATATAAATTAAATGTAAACTGAATGTAAATTAAATGTAAATTGAATATAAATTAAATGTAAACTGAATGTAAATTAAATGTAAATTAAATATAAATTAAATATAAATAAAATATAGATTAATAATATTATAATATTAATAATATTATATTCCCAATGAAGCGTTACTCCCAAGAACCGCCGGCTGGAGCAGCTCCACACATCTGCAGTACTACAAATGAAGTCAATCTTTTCAAGGTCCTTCTTCAGCGCAGACATTTCCTTTTCGAATTTATTTTTCTTGACTCGGGGAGGGAAAATGCCATTTTCCTCCCTAGGGAGATTTTGGAAAATGGCTTTTTTCCCTCCCTCGTAACGAAAAATGTAGTACGCATCATGGGAGATGATCGGAAATTCGTTTCCCTCGCGGTTACAAACCTCGCCTTCGGCTCGGCTATTAAACTCCGCTCGGGAAAACGAATTCCCGATTTCATCTCCCTTGTTGCGTAATGTACTATTTGATGCGACGTGATAATGTTCGCCGGGATATGACCTTTACTTTGTCCTTCTTCGATTTCTGCAGATCTAATTCAAAAATGTTATATTCATGTTATTAAATCACATTGAATAAACAACATAAGTAATTTCAAAGAAAAGAGAAAGATTTTTAATCATACGACTTCGTCGATTTTATCCCTTATCGGCCATCGTTTTCCTTTTTTTCGCGCATACTCTTCGTATTCATTTTCATACAACGATGGATGATTTCTCTAAACAGAACAATATTAATTGTTATTAGAACATTTGAAATTGAGATAATTGAAATTGGGACATTTGAAATAAAGATAGTTGAAATTGGGACATTTGAAATTGAGATAATTGAAATTGGGACATTTGAAATAGAGATAATTGAAATTGGGACATTTGAAATTGAGATAATTGAAATTGGGACATTTAAAATAAAGATAGTTGAAATTGGGACATTTGAAATTGAGATAATTAAAATGGGGACATTTGAAATTGAGATAATTGAAATTGGGACATTTGAAATAAAGATAGTTGAAATTGGGACATTTGAAATAAAGATAGTTGAAATTGAGACATTTGAAATTGAGATAATTAAAATTGGGACATTTAAAATAGAGATCATTGAAATTGGGACATTTGAAATTGAGATAATTAAAATTGGGACATTTGAAATTGAGATAATTGAAATTGGGACATTTGAAATAAAGATAATTGAAATTGGGACATTAGAAATTGAGATAATTAAAATTGCGACATTTGAAATTATGTTACCTTTAAATCGGAAATGAAATTTGATGATGACTGCAGAAGGCCTTTCACTTCCTTATTTGGATCACAAGCGTTGCAGAGTGCCGTCATTGATCCAATCCCGAAATCCAATTTATCCGGTACCATCGTAAAATAATGAACGTCCAGGTACACCCAGCGTCGATGAATCGTCCCCTCACTAGATGACGAAAAAATATGCTTATGTTGGCTACATTGTACGGTAAGCCAAATGGAAGCATTTTCATGACTTATTGACAATTTGTTTGAAATGGGTTAATAAGGCAAATTGGTGGGCAATTTAAAATAAATGTATTTTATACACAAATAAAATTGAAATAAATGTGTAAATTTAAAATATATTAATTATAAATTAGTTAATATATACATTGTGAATTAATCTAAACTTATTAATGTTTACTAAAAGTAAATTAAGTAAATAAGTAAAGAAATTAAGTAAATTAAAGAATTTACTTATTTTCTAAAATCATAAATGTGTAAATATTGAATGTGTTAATTTTACATTTGTAAAGTTTACATATGTAAACTTGTAATCTGTAAATTATAACTTTGTTGATTTTACGTTTGTAAATGTTACATTTGTCAATATTAAATCTGTAAAAATTACATTTGTAAATGTTAAAAATTGTAAATTTTCAATGTATACAACTTAAACTTGTAAATTTGAAATGTTGAAAATTTGTAATTAGTAAATTTTAAATTTCTAATTTTTAAATTTTAAAAATGCAAATTGTAAATTTGTAAATTTTCCATGCTTAAATTGTAAATCTGTAAAATTTACATTTGACAATTATAAAAATTGTAAACTTTGAATTTAAAAAATATTAACTTGTAAATTTTGAATTTTAAAAATTTAAACATGTTAATTTTGAATTAAAAAAAATTTAAACTTGTAAATTTTGAAATTAACAAATTTAAACTTGTAAATTTTAAATTTAACAAATTCAAACTTGTAAATATCCAACCTAAAAAATTTAAACTTGTAAATTTTGAATTTAAAACTTTTAAACTTGTTAATTGTGAATTTAAACGTTTAAAGTTGTAAATTTTGAATTTAAGAAAATTTAAAATTTAAAATTTTCAATTTAACTTATTTAAACATGAAAATTTTGAATTAAAAAATTTTAAACTTGTTAATTTTGAATGTAACAATTTTAAACATGTAATTTTCCAATTTAAAAAATGTAAACATGTTAATTTTGAATTTAAATAAATTTAAACTTGTAAATATTGAATTTAAAAAAGTTAAACTTGTAATTTTCCAATTTCAATAATTGAAACATGTAAATTTTCAATTTAAAAAATTTATGCTTCTAAATTATAACATTAAAAAATTTAAACATGTAAATTTTCAATTTGAAAAAATTTAAACTTGTAAATTTTGAATTTAAAAAATTTTAAACTTGTTAATTGTGAATTTAAAAATTTTAAAGTTTTAAATTTTGAATTTAAAAATATTAAAATTTTGAATGTAAAATTTAAAAAATTTAAACATGTTAATTTTGAATTTAACAAATTTAAACTTGTAAATTTTGAATTAAAAAAAAAGTTTAAATAGTAAATTTTTAATTTAAAAAATTGAAACATTTAAATTTTAAATTTAAAAAAATTTAAAAATAAAAATTTTCAATTTAAACATGAAAATTTTGAATTAAAAAATTTTAAACTTGTTAATTTTGAATGTAACAATCTTAAACATGTAATTTTCCGATTTAAAAAATTTAAACATGTTAATTTTGAATTTAAATAAATTGAAACTTGTAAATATTGAATTTAGAAAATTTAAAGTTGGAATTTTTAAATTTCTAGATTTTAAATGTTTAATTTGTAAATTTTAAAAATTGTTAATTTTGAATTGACTAAATTTAAATTTATAATTTACACATTCTAAATGTAAATTTGTAAATTGTAAATTTGTAAATTGTAAATTTGTAAATTGTAAATTTGTAAATTGTAAATTTGTAAATTGTAAATTTGTAAATTGTGAATTTGTAAATTGTAAATTTGTAAATTGTAAATTTGTAAATTG
>JABFPJ010003772.1:0-15262 GCA_022817425.1 Gryon sp. ZL-2020
AATCTAGAATAGTTAGAACTTGTATAATGCAGAGTGCAAGCACTAAAAATAGCATTGACTTCCATGTGACATCGTAGCTCAGGTGGTAGGACTACATGGCGAACTTGCGGACAATGTGAGGGCAAGGGTTCAAATCTCCATAACATCAAAGACAACTTTTTCAGGCATAAAAATTAAAATTCTTCCAATAATACTTCCAAATTCATAAAATAATTAATAAAATTAAGATACTTGTAAAATGAATTAAAATAACATAAAAAAAAAATGATTACTCTAGTTCGCCTTACAAGTGCCTCACAATACACTGCGTTACATTTCCTACAAGTGCCTTGTATGTTTCATTTGTGAGGCCCTTACAATTTAAATAGTATAACTCACAACAAGTGCCTTATGAATAACTAGTTGGAATTTTTAGTTGGGTAAGTAACAAAAAATCGATTATATTTATTCCAATTCTTGGAATTATATGCTTATTTTTTAATCTTCTTGTTTATATAATTTTTGGGTTATTTTATTTGTACGAATACAATTATAAAATGGTCGAAATAAACTAGCAGATAGTAAAAAAAGCAACAAATTTATTTCGCAAACGCTAAGCCACAAGAGAATACAGATTATATTCTTAAAAAGTGGCTGCAACTTTTTAGTTTCTGTTTGGTCATTCTGCTGTAATAATATGTGCCGTGTCAGAAACATGCATGAATGAACAACGATCCATAATATTCTGTATTTTTCGACTATTTCGCGTAAATAAATTCGTCAGCATCGTTGCAGTTTCGAATAAAAGTAGTATTTAGCCGTACAAACATGTCATATACAAAATGAGAACACATTTAATTTTCTGCTGAGGCTCTACGATGTTATTGCAGCTGGTGCTCTTTAGTATATGCATCGTATATATCTATATATTTATATATGTACATATAAATATCACGGTCGCGTTGTATTCCAGAATTTATACGCGTTGCGGAAAAGCGATTGAATTTATGACTTTTGCTTGACATGAGATCTTTATATTATTTTAATCAACTGTGGCTTTCCAATTCAGTTCTTTGATTTTTTAAATTCTTCTTAATTATTTTCATTTCGTTTAAACATTTATTATTGAATAATTAATTTGTACAATCTTACTTCTAATTATCTAAACTTAATTATTAAAGAATCGATAGAAACATTTTTCAATAGAAAAACTGTAGAATTTAGTAATATAAAAGTAATAAAACTTGTTCCATTCAATAAATTGGGACTGTTAAGATATGATCAGTTTCAGTCAGCTATAGCTTTAAATCTGATTACATCTGTTGGCACTTCGATAGCGAAAATAGATCTCATCTCATTCATTTCTAAATTTCATTAAGACTCAGTCGAGAATAGAAAGACGAAATTCACTCACCTCTGACTAGATTTTATCAGCCATTAAAAAATTATTAATCATCCATCTGTAATCCAATAATCACGAGGAAAAATATAACCTGATACTGGAAAAACTTAGAAATAGGGAACTTCGTGGTGCAGAGAGCTTGCCCCCGGCGGGGGTTCAAATACGTACATACATACTCAAATATTATATGAAAAATACTGTTCATTTATATTTTTGTCATTTACTTTTTTTCATTTATTTTTAATTACCGTATCAAAATAAAAAATAATAACAATTAAGGAAGTGTGTCACGAAAAGAAACATATCAGGCCTCTTTTGGTAAGAGAAAGATGGCACGTCTGGACCGAAGTTATACAAATATTTTAAAATATTTTTTTACATAAGTATGAATGCGGTTTGTTATTTTTGTTTAATTATGTTAATTATATTAAATGCATATATTTCGGAAAATGTTTGTCGACCAAGAAGACAGACTGAAAAACGAGTATTTTTATGTAATAAAAGTCATATGAAATTGGAATATGTAATAAACTATATGTATATGTTAAATGTAAATAAAATAAGACGGAAAGTATTACATAATCTGAAAATATCTTATTTTTGAGAACTTTACTAATAAAATAATAAAAAAATAATACTTATATTTCAAAATTCGGAGAAGTTTACATATACCTTATCATATTGTTTCTAATTTGTTATCTAATTCGGAAGAGTTTGCATATACCCCAAAAAAACCGTATGGAAACATAAATATTAGAATTTTAAATAATGAATACTTTAACGTAACACTTATCAAGGAAACTTATATCTTACTTCATGCAAATTAGTAAACACTTGTCACGCGGTGGGCCGCTCACCGGTGATTAATTAATAAATTATAAACAAAATCGACAGGGTGGTCGATCGAGTGGCAGAAATCTCACTCACGCAAAGACGGACACTGACGGCACAAACAAAAATTAAAAAAAATAGCGACTTACGTAGCCCAAAAATGAAAAAAACTTATCCCGTGCCCTTATTCCTGCGATGACGACAACGGTGACCTGGACGATGGCGACGATGACGATGACGGCGACGACGAAAACGACGATGACGACTGGCGACGTTGACTGCGGTGACGACGAAGTTGACGGCGAAGTTGACGGCGACGATGATACAGCGACACAAAAAAGGCGACACTCCGGACGAATAACGACAAGAAGGGGCACGGAACTTGGCGGAGATTTTTTTTTTTTAAAGGGCCACGCGGCAACAATTTTGCAAAAAATTTGCACAAAAGCGACAAGATAATTTTGCGGCAGTAATTTTGGCGCGGCGAGAACCAAAACAATATTGCCGGCCAATTCGTAACGAACGTGCGCGCTCGATTTTCGCACGTCCGGATTGGCCGGCTAACCGCGCGACGCGATTGGCCCGGGCTATCGGACCTTTAAATTCCGTTCGGTGAACTGTCCATTTTGACAGTTCGCCGAATTTCCGCGGAGCCGTAACCTATCTTGGTTACACACTATATAACGTAAAGAATTCAGAAAAGCATACAAAATTAAACTTTGTTATTTAATTTGGAAAAAGAAGACATTTAAAAACGTAATGCAAAATGGTGCCTTTTCGATTGGCATCTTTCATCGATTGCTAATATTTCCAACTTTATTGAGTTTTCACGTTAGTGCTTCAAATATTCAACGATCTGAGATGGAACGTTTCGCTTCTCAATATTCAATTTTTATGAATTTAATGTGCGAAGCGTCCGGGGATTGACGAACCCAAGCAAAAAAATAACGAGAGAAAGTAAAAGAGAACACGCGCAAAATTCCGCAGTCGAAAGTCGTTTTACGCAAATTGTCAGTGGGTTTGTTGATTGGTGCACTGATTCAACGTTTGGTGCGACAAAAAATATTAATTATAATCAGCGCGGTAGCGCTAATAAGACACGATTTACAATTCCAATGTGACGGGCGATTCAATTCCCGTGGACGATATGACATTGCTTTAATGCAACTCATAAACTGCCGCGATAAGTCGGCGCATCCCGGACACTTTGTAAATTTGTTAATTATCGTCGCTTGAACGTGTTTAACTCAATTTCCGGTGCTTTTTGTTCGCAGGTGGCATCTCATGCTGCGAGCGACCAAAGGAGCACACATACATCGCGGTGATTTGTACATGCAAACCTGGCAACTGCAAAGCGAATCGCGACAAAGGACGCATCAGCATAACCTTTGCCTCTTGGTAAGTGAATAATTATCCTTACAGATGACATTCTGTTTTGTCTTTTTTACACTTTTCATTCTGGCGCGTCCGTTTTTATTTTCTTTCAGCTCTTTTTTTAAATTTATTTTTTTCCCATTCACTCAACGACGTTACATTTTTCTCTTTACTTCAAACAACATTTTCATAAACATTATTTCCTTTTGTTGTCCTCAAGTTCCTTTTATTCACTTCCCTTTAATTACTGTTCCTTTTTTGCAGCCAATTATTTTGTCACGCTTCTACTTTTTGGTCAAATATGTCTATGAAAATAAGCAAGCAGCATTTGAACATGATTAACCTATTTATAAACACTCAAAAGGACAAAGAATCTTCTTTGTACAAGATGTTTTCGTCGATTCTATTTTATGCAAATGATGTAAATTTACCGAGAGCTTTTGATGTCACGTGATGCAAGAAAATTGTTTTTTAGTTTATTATACTCGTGCAATGGAATGAAATTATTCACACGCATTTCTCAGATAAATTAGTAAATATTTATAATGAAAAATGGAATAATTTTATGTTAATTCTTCATAGGGTCTATTCATCTATATCACATTACGAATATCACACATATGAATATCACATCTTTACGAATATAACATGACATTTATTTCAAAACATGTATTATTAAAGAAGATCAGTCGTAAAAAAAACTAACAAAACTAACGATATTGTGTTAATATTTATATTAAATATGAAGTATAGGATATAACTACACTTTTTATAATGATATAAACAAAAAATGTAGAAGTCTCTGCTTTTATTTTACTTTTTATGCAAATAATTGATTTTATTCATGTATATTATATTAATTAATATTAATTAATTGCAAAATAATATAGCGAAATTTAATACACAATTAAATGAATTGTAAATAATAAAAACATAATATATCAGTAACAATAAATCGATCTCAATTTTGAAAATATAAAATTGTCATGAATTAACATTTTCTTGTTTTTTCGACTTGTAATACATTGTAATACCATGTGGATAGATATACTTGTAGCTTGTAACGTGAATGAACTATAGATCTTTACTAAAATTTTTCAACATACTGTTTTCTTTATTCGACGTATATTTTTGATATTTTTTGTTGTGCATGTATTCAACTTATTATTCTTATAAGACATTTTTTGTTTTGACTGCTGTATATATGTATATTTTATTTTATAAAATTTTACATAGCTATATTGCTATATTGCAGTTGAATTAAATTTTACCAAAACTTTTTTCATTTTTTTTTTTATTATTTATGATTTAATTATTTTGAATTTTTATTATTTATTATTTTATTTTTATTAAAAATATATAATTATAATAAAAATATAACGTGATATTCACTTTTGTGATATTCGTAATGTGATATAGATGTCGATCACCTTCTTCATTCATTAGAATAATTAAATGATGACAATCAATTTTTTATTATGAATGTTTCAAAAATATACTTTCATTTTTTTATAAAATAGAAAATTGTTCTACTTTACAAATATTGAAAACTTAATTTGTATGTTATTATGCGAACTTTTGCATTTAATTTATTTTATATTAATGAGATATTATATTTCAAACAATATATTTCTTCTAATATATACACTTATAATATTTATATTAAAAATGTATAATTGACATATAATTTTTCCCATCAACTAGACTAATGAATATTTTTTTTGCTGCTTTTTATTGTTGAAGTTTAATGTGTACATGTTCACGTCCTACCCATCTCCTGTTATAACATTATAATTATTATAATATAAGTAGTGCTAATTATATTGTAATTATTTAATTATATCATTAACTCATTTAGTTTATTTTATGAACTTCATGGTACTTTTACTAAATGAAAAATTAGACTTTTTAATTTAAAAGTAATATTAAAAATAAAGCAAAATGCTACTATTTTGCTAAATTTTTAAAAAACAATAATATCACTTTTTATAATAATTGTTGTTGTCCAAACAATTTTTTTGTTTTTACAATCTCATGTTACCTAGCTTAACATAATTATTTTGAAAGTTCTTTTTCTATATAAAATAAAGATACATCTTCAGTAATATTCAATTAAAGTTAAAACTATGTGTTCTAAGCAAAATAATCAATATATCTTTACGTCAAGCTGTAGTGAATGAAAAAAAAAAAAAATAAATACGCGTAATAATGTAAATTTGTCAATAGAATATAGCGAGAAATATTTTGGTGATTGTTTGACAGGACTCAGGTTGTACGGCATCCCAATTGGCCAGCGTGTCTGTGCAACTAGAACAAGATAACAACAAGTCGGAACAATTGGCGAGGGCGCCGCGTTCCACAGTCCGAACATGTCGTCAACTGAGAAAAAGCAAAGCTCGAGTAACAGCATCGACTTTACTCGTTCAAAATCTTTTAGAAAGTCTCTAATCTTCTGGGAGACTGCTCTTCACAAACTTATTTACTGTAATCCTGGTGAAGTTGAAAATCAACGGAATACTCAGAAAAAATAACTGGTACTTTTAGTCAGCCTTACTGTTGAAATAGTTGAAAACAACATTATCTAACTACAAAAATTCATTTGAATACAAAGACATTTTTAGTAAATCACGTTTTTGTTATCATCATAATCAACATTTATCTACATACCCTTCGGAGCGCATATCGTGTACGATGTACAAGAACTATGTACAGTGCTTTTCCAGGTACGTGCGTTCTAAAGACTTAAAAAATTACCTTGATCTGATAAATTATGACAAAAATGAAAATAAAAAAAACTTACTTAATGTAATTTTTATGTTTATTTTCACTTGATCAATGAATAAGATCAATGAAATAAAGTTACAAGTGAGCAGACATGATAATTATTTTCTATTTAAACTTTAATTCTAAACGTTTTAGGGATGAAGTCCTTTGTAAAATATTATTTTTTTATCAAATAGTTACTAATACTTTTTACTTTACCATTCAATGAACTGTTTTGTTTTTATAGACTTAAAATAGACTTACCTATATCACATAATATTTATTATTTTAACCGAATGTTACATTACTTTTGGGATTCTATGAAAACTTCATTCGTAGGTTTTACACTCGAGGTGTTTCTTATTTTATGACTCTTGTAAAGTGTCGAGCAAACATACATAAAAGTATGAAAAGTGGAAGTAATATAGATAGACAAGCTTACATTTGAAGCTCAAAGCAATTCTCTTTTTTCATACGACTTGCAGATTCTTGCAGAAAAGAAGAAACATTTGTACTGAAGTTTTCTATTCAAGGGACTTTATTATCACTCGGCCAAAATTGTTCAAGTGAAATATAGTTTCTAATTTCTTCGTGGTCAAATTTAATTTATACTAAATGTATAATCAATTTATATTTCGAAATTAGATTTATTTTCGTTCGTTGTTATTTCAGTGTAAAGTAATTAAATGTTTGTGTAAAATGTTGTTATAATTGTGTTTCAAAATATTTCTGAAAAACAAGCTCAAGAGTTGACTTAATTTATGTTATTCCATCTGATACTGGATATGACTTTTGTGATGATATTTTTACGACTTTCATGTCTACAAATGTTTTAAAACAACATTTTATCGGTACGATATCACGACAAACGGTGAAACAGCTGACTTAACTCATTTCGTTAAATACAATATAGTGAATTACAGTTTATATTCCAATAAATAAGGTGTAAGATATTATGAGTATACAAGAAAGTACGTTCAAAGAGAATGGCTATATATATATTATTGAATGTGTTATAACAATATGACAAATAATGAAGTATGAAAACAATGATTACTTACAAAATTTCCCTTAATGTATATATAAAAAGATAACGTAAATAATTGTTTGCTTTCATATTGGGAACAAGAAAAACAATCTGTTCATCTTATTCCACTTTTCACCATTTTTTAATCAATGGAAAATTGATAGACATTTCAGATTGTATTTAGCGATTGTTCACTATATTAGGTCACAAGGTAATTTTTGTTAAATTATTCCTTAAGTATAAAATATATATAAACAAGCATTCTTTGTCTACCTCCAAAAATAAACAATTTTTTTATGGAATAGAACCCTAGTAAAAATTGATCGGCCTGTAATATGGATGTAACGCAGGGAATTGATATGGGCCTGATCAGGCGACGTCGCGTTCTCGGACCCATACCAATTCCCTGCCTTACATCCATATTACAGCCCGATCAATTTTTACTAAGGAAGTTATGAATATTTTCGATTAGGTCATTATAAAAATAAAAAAAAACTAATTTAATTTAGTCGTTTTTAATATTCATTATTATGTAATATTACAAACCTGAATAATTATCATGAATGTTCATAAATAATTTTGCCCAAAAATTATTTATATCTACTAACGCATAAATATTCAAGGTATCCGTAGAACACTTTGAGAACATCACTTCTATCACAAATCATATCTCGTATTCTATGAATATCTTGTTCTATACTAGTAATTCAACAATGTTATTGACAGTGTAACCGTTTAATCTTATTTTAATAAAATCGATTGCAGAAAGTGTAAATAAGCACTCCGAGTAAACGGGTTGTTCAATAATAAAACAATTGGAAAAAGAGAAACCGAGAAAGAAAGAGAAAAATATACCTTATATAAACTGCGCATCGACGATACTCGTTTGATCAGTCTATATTGCCTCCAGAGATTTTAAATGTAAGTCGGGTTTATGCCGAAAGCTGGAAAATCGGATGGCAGGGTCACGGTATTCACATTTATTGAATAAGTGTCGTCGAGTTCCAAATATTAATAATAATGTTTTTGCCATAATAAATAATGATTCAAGCATGTTTATTCCTAAAAAAACCATAAAACAGTATTCCCATTTTATTTTAAACATATTTTATAAATTGAAAATATAAGTTCAGATGAAAATAGAAAGATTGAAAGAAAGAAATTGATTTGATTTGTAAATATTTTGATTTCTTCTAAGCAAAACAAGTTTTTTCTTGATTAAAAGACAGAGAAAAAATAAAACGAAGCCAGCTTGTTTGTAAATAGCAATCGAGAAAATTTAAATATTTTCCGTGTATTTTAATTGCGTGCGTGGCATTCGGAATGCATGTATCCGGTTATGGATAACACGAATAATCAAAATATAAAAGGAAAATGTGAATCAACATCAAATTATTTGTGTTATCGCGAATGTGATTGTGATTGAGAACAGTTGTGTTGTATTTAAAATGAATCAATCACATGTACATATATTTTTCTTAATGAAAAATTTGTATCCTCATTAACGTGAAACATTTGATAAAAGTTATAATGTATAATAACGCAGATTTGAACGAACGAGAGATATAGTAAATTTTCCAGAAAGATAACGTCGAAATCAATATTGTTGCGACAAGCCAACTTTTAGTCAAGAATGGAAAATAGTGTTAAGCAGAAAACTATTCCACTACGATAAATAAATTGATTTTTTGGTAAGTTGACATCAATTTTGAAATAATATATTTGAATATTATTCAAATTGTCCAAAAATAGTTGTAGCTGTCGACCTAAATTTACAACTGTACTATTGCTAAGACTTAATTTCCATTTTTGACAATCATTGACGGCGTTAATTTTTGGATCTGCCGTACTATATTCGAGAATTATTTTTCACACGTCATATAAGATATAGTGATAATAATATTAATTTCAAACAATTTGCTTACATTCATAATGTTAAGTCTACGACGAATAAACAATAACATTAATGGATTTTGGCTATTACTAAAGTGTATCTAATGTATATGACAATTTTTCATTGTTCATTAGTGTCGATGTTCGGATTTTGAGAGTTGCATTTCAATAACAGATCGATCGATATGTTTAATGTAACCTCATATGTAACGTACGTTTACATTCACGAACCGTATACTCTTCTCGTCTCGATCATTTTTGTATAACATATTAATTTTAAAAAAATTATACTAATAAAGGGGAAAAAATCCAAATATGACACGATGAGCTCGATTCGCGAAAGACATAAATCAGAAAGAAAATACAACTGTTGCGCGACGAATCTTGGCAAAGTTGATGTTTATTCAACACTCAGTGTGTGGCGTTATTATGTATAATAAACATAAATAAGGTGCCAAGATAAGATATATTTGTATCATACGAGTAAACGTGCATACAGATACAGGGTAGAAGATGTGGAGATGACGACAGTTCATTGCAACAATTTATTAATCAACTTTTGTTAAAACTTTATTTTAACCAATAATAATAAATAATTTGACTGTATTAATAAAGTGCTATCTTTAAAAACATTGATGACTTATTACTAACCTTCATACGTTTAACTAAATCAATAATTTTGTATGTCTTTAGAACTTTTTTAATAAGAAACTTCTTTATGATTATTCTTGTTGATTAATTTTCAAATTCGGCATTTACATTTAAGCATATACTTCAAGTTTAAACCTAAACTGATGTTTCTTAATTTTACGTTTGTTTGAAATTTAAATTAGTTTATAATTACAAATTGCAGTTGTTGCATGCTTATTTACGAACAAATTGCATGTATTTGCAATTTGATTGTTTACAAACAATTTTGATTTGTTTAACATTTGCTTATGTTTATAAACAAACAGTGTATGTTAACAGGAATTTCTAAAAAAAGGCGAAATCCTTCACAAAATATAAATAATTATATTTTTTAAGTGCGTTCGATAAGTTGCAATACAACACTACCATGTGTAAAAAATATTTCTTATTAACTACGAAAAAATATTTCAGATTGTACTCAGAGAAAACTCATTAATACTTCATCATATTTTTTTATGATAAGAAAAATTGTAATTTGTTGTTTCGTAAGTTTTATACAGGATACGAAACTTTTCCAGAACAATATACATTTTAATACAACATTAATATTCATAAAAAGTGCATTTAGAGATACTTATATGAGCAATCTTGATACTTGAACAATTATGTTTTTTATTATAATTTTTTGTATGCTCGATTTAAATTTCGACATGTTTCTATTGTCTTGTTATAATTGGGAATGAAAAATTCTATTATGTTGCACAAAGAAACGTTGCACATGAAAGCGTCATGTCATTGTTACCTATTTTACTTACATTAGGTGTGAGAAAATCTGCAGCGTTTTGCATCAACGTAGGTATTCATTTCTTCACTCAAGTGTTTCTACAATATAATGTTCCATTCGAAAAGAGCGTACTTCCTTCTTTAGGAGTAATGGAGTTCGCCGCAATGCAGAATTTTGGTCTTATGGTAAGTGTCGCGTCACATAATTGCCGAGACAGAGTTAGGGCCACGACAATGGTAATTCATGCTCTACAGCTTAATAATTCACGTTGTTCAAGTTAAAATATTACGTTGACCATTCCATTACATGAAATGCATTTATTTTGACGGTTATTTAGGTTTGCATAATTTTAGCATATACACCAACATATATTCAGATATAAAGCCATTAGGATTAACAATTGCCTATATTTTACGACAAATTTACACAATTTCTGTAACGTTTTAATTAATTGACAAAAGCAATTATTCGCTCATTTTATACATTTTTTGTGATTCGTTTTATTTTACAGTAATTAAAAGAATTCCAATTGCTTTGTCGACCGTAATGAGCATTTCTCGGCAGACAAAGTGTTATAATTTTGTTAATTTTTTATCTTTAAAATAAAAGAAATTATACGCGAATGAAACTGATTAAATCATTATTTAATTATATTGTTAAGTATTATGGCAATTGTTTTGATATTTATAATTTTATAATTCATTTATAAATATCACGTTTTAAGTCTTGACAACTATGTCCAATGAAAAATGAATACAACTGTATGATTTTATTTGTAATCAATTTGAAGTCTTGACCCAAGAAAGTTTGTTGAAGCGTCAGATAGTGTCTATTGAACATCTGTTCTGAGTTGTTATGAAATCGCGAACTTTGACCTCTCCAACGACACATTTCTGGAAACCATTAAGATTGAACTGTCTCGAGAGGATATTGTTGACACGTTCTCATGATTAATACGATTGAATCGTGTTTGGTAACACTGGGTCCATAATTGTCAAGCCTGGAAATGCAATTCGTATTGTGAACGAAAGATATTTACCGCAAAATCATACAATCGATAATATGGCAATACAAAAATAATACCAAACTATATATCGAGAGACACGGTAGTATCTCTGGCCAAGTACAAAAAAACGATCGTTTTTGTGCGTATCTTAATAGACGGATTATTTCTAATGAAATATTTCTGAATGATTGATAATTAAATCCAATTAGAAATAAACTAAATTTTTTAGCAGTTCGTATATTTTTATATTCTTAAAATGTGTAAAATATGTCAAATACAAAATATGAATATTTTAAAAATCAATTTTGATTAAACAAACATTTTCTGGTTACAAAAACCTTCCTGATTACAAAATTTTGGTAAAACAAGATTATCTTTATCCATCAGCTACACGAGAACAGTAATTAAGTTGTCTTCAATTAAGTTAGGACTAATTGGAAACACGGTCATAAGTAAGGTCATAAGTAATCAGAAGGTAAACTATCTGTGACTTTGTCTGCTGGAATGACAAATTATTGTGGACCACAAGCGAATCCAGAGATAATAGATTTAACAATCATGTAAATTATGAACTAAGATGCGATAACGTTTTGTCATGACACAAATAATAGAATGAAGTATACTCTCATTCCAGAATGAACTTGTCCATTCAACAGAAATTCAATTCGTTTACTTATAGCATAACCAAAACCAAACTTCTTTATCATCTTAAGCTTATTTTCTGTAACTCTAAAATATGCATTTAAAATTCAGAATAAGATTTTCATTTTATTGCAAAAGTTCATTTTGCTTACATTAATGCAAGTATATAATTAGTACTTAATTAGTAATTCAAAAGTTTTGAAATATAACTTATAATCAAATGACCTAATAAATCTTAACATCGACAAACTCTACGCTTTCATCTTAATGAAATATTATTATTACTGAACATTTATCTACAGTTTGCGCACTTTAATTTATCACAAACGATAGCAAATCGCTGTCATACATGTATAGTTACGATGCACTCACGTAATCATTGATAAAAGCAAAGCAACTTTAATAGCCAATTTGTTTAGCAATAGTTTGTGCTGCATAAATTCTGTATTTCAATACTGCAATTACAGAAATATATGTTTTTGAATACAAATAAATTATTGCAGATTAATTGACACATATGTTAAAACCCCTAACGGAAGAAAATATATTCTGAAATATATGTAAAAATGTATGTGAATTGTATGAAATGTATTAAAAAATATGCACATCGATTTTTGCGAAAAAATTATATATTTAGTATGTATTTAAAATATATTTATAAAATATATTTGTAAAAATAAGTATAAATTTACTTGCAAAATATATGCAAAAATATGTTTACATATAAAAAATATATTTTCAAATATACTTTAGTGCCAAAAAGTTATTTAACTTAACATACATTTTGATATATATTTCTTCCGAATGAGACAATTATATTTGGTTTGAAACGGTGTAATTTTGGAAATTCTAACATGTGTATTATTATTTAACACTTAACAAATAACATTCGCATTATTTAACTTTATTTAAAGAATAAAATAACAACTACAAGCATAGGGTTCAACTATTTTTCTTATAATACTATAAAAATGTTGTTAAATATTTTAAAACAAGTTTATTATTTAGAATTTGTTTTGAAAAATGTCATCTCTGATGAAATATATATTTAAACTGTAAGTTTTAGTTAAAACATTATTGCGGCCTTTAGACGTTTCAACTAATGTTAAGAAGAAATAATCTCACCAGGATTAATTAGTATTAGTTCAATCAAAGTAGTTCAATCAAAGCCACATGTTTACCCAACGTTACTGGCATTTATAGTAATTGATCTACATGCCCGACGACAATGTCGCTCATCAATGATCTATATTTTGACTTCACTTGAATGTATATGCATAATGAGTCAAGTATATTTTCGTTGCATTTTTACATATTTAAAAGTGATTAATTTCGTTTTTTGTAAAAAAATGTCACTTATCGACAATAAAAAAGCTTCAGTTATGTCTAACTGATACTATATTTAAAAAATAAAAGCATTAAGAAAAGCTTTCAAAAGTATTTTTGTTTCAAACAACTATAACTAGAAAATTGAATTACGCAAAATGCAATTGAAAATGAAATATTGAATTAGTCACCAGTGACCGCTTTTATCTAATGAACCGTAAAACTACGGATAAAAAGTAATTACGCTATTTGTTTCGGCTTGATCTTTTGGATCATAAAAACTACGACGAAACTAACCAATAAAAATCGTCAAGTATCTTATCGTTTCGAATTGGATAAAGTAGTTGAAGAACCCATGAAACATTAGCAAATACAAAGTTCACGTGCAACGTAACCGCACCTCGTAGATGTCACACTAATTATAGAAACTAACACTTCGCGACCAAAATGGAAGAGTCGTTTTTGGCAGAATACGTTCCTATCTACAAACTCATTGCGGTCGACACGTTGCTGTGTAATTAAACTTCCTGCCTCTGGGATTGCTCTGGTTTTAGAGCTGAAATCCTGGTGCTAACCTTCCAACTGCAGAGCTTGATTCACATGATATCGTAAAACGACTAGTATTTTTTTATTTTGGCCTTTCATATCTCTAACTTTTTGATTTTCTACTGTCATTTTTGACGTTACGGCTTTTATTTTGCCACTAAGCGATTTTGCTTTTAAAAACAATCGATAGACTAAAATCAACATTAAATGAAATTTTATTTACATTGACACAGATTTAATCTTTACTTTACAGAATCTTCACCAATATCGAAAACTGATTTGAGTAAAGGAAGCTTTTTCGAAACAAAATCAATAAACTTAGTTAAAAATATTAGTTATTAATGAGGAAATATTTAATCTACAAGTTTTTATATTTCATCGAGCATGTAATTAAGAAATATAAGATAACGATATTTCTAAATGACCAATAGTATATTGTGCAAGAAGGGAAGAAAAGCGGTCATTATACGAGTGTGATGTTTCCCGAGCCAAAGGCGAGGGTAAACTTCACACGAGTATAATGATGCTTTGCCTCCCTTGTCGCACATTATATTTTTCGTTACAAGTGCACACATACAGCATACGCGCGTGTGCGCGCGCACACACACACATACTCATTCGAGCGTAATGGTGCTTTTAGGATGTTTTGTTGAATTGAACCTTATTTTAATATATATATAATTTGTAAATATAAATCTAAATATCTAAATATCTGAGTGATTTAAATATAATTTTATGTTTGAATTAACTAAAATATGTATTTTTTTGTTCCATCTATTATATTTTACTTGATTCAGCTAAATGTTTATTTAAATTAAACAAATGAATCTTTAACCTAAATAAAAATTCTACTGTCATTAGAATTTAGTTACTTGTGACGTTTCCATGATATTTTTTTCAGTGTATCCAATAGCATATTGTATTGCACTGACAATCATAGATCTTGAATTTTTACTCTTTTTAATAGCATTCTGAATCCATCGGCAAAAAATCATCAATTTTGCTGTGAAAAACAGTAAAAATGAAAGTTATTTTAGTAAATATTTACGTTATTTTCTT
>JABFPJ010003773.1:0-15258 GCA_022817425.1 Gryon sp. ZL-2020
TAGGGGTTATAGGAGATTCATAGGGCGGTCATAGGGAGGGGGTCACAGGGTTTCGCCCGGGCGAAGCCGGGGCTTCAGCTAGTATATATATATAAATGTACATATAAATATTTATGTATATGTAACACATTTTTGTCACTACCGGTCTTGAGAGTAGTTTTCATCAGGTAATGCATAAATATTCTGCAAACGAAAAAAAAACCAAATATAAACGTTATTTCGTATTCAAGCGATTTAGAAATCGTCAGAAGATGTCATTGCAAACTTTATGAGAAAGTTTTGCAGACTAATCTGTTAACAGAAATTTGATTCTATAAATTCAACCAAAAGTCAATATAAATAAATGTGTTTAAACTTGGATTTTTCTGTAAAACCAGGATATATTTTATATCGCTTAACTAAGACATTTAAATTGAACGATATGCTTTAAAAATGAAACATTTACTTTTTGCAGGACTTATTTTTTTACAATTCATTTACAACAAATCCTTATAAATTAGAATTGATTTAGCCTAAGCATCAGGCCAATATCAAAGACCTAAATTTGTGTAAATTTATTCACAAGATCGGAACAATAGTAGTTTGCGAGGCACGCAAGAACAAGATTTCCGTGGTCGGCTTTTGATTCCCTTTTTTAAGCCGGGGATAATGTGGTTCAGTATGAAATGTCGTCGTAACAGAATAATGCGGACCAGCCGGTGACTTCCTGGTTGTGAATTAAGGCGCCGGCTTGCGCACGTGTTCCGAAAGTCTGCGGCGAATGTCAACGCGCGACGAGGTATGAGTGCAGGGGTGTATGGCCGCGACGTGTGGCGTGGTTTGACATCCGCTATACATTCACTATTGCACAAGCACGGGATAGATAGATACACCTTTTACGCCGCGTATATCGTTCTGTCTCATGCGGAGCGAATTCTTCGTGAGCACGCCTCGTTCAAACTCGCTCGAGCTCGACCGCCGAGGTTCCTGTGTACACACCCTCGTGCGTTTCGTACCAGTCTTCCATCATGCCATTTTTACCGTCCCCAGGATCGAGTGAAATTCGACGATAGCAATTCGCCAACCAACCAACCAATGCGGCAAATACATAATGTTCTATCGTGATGCGGCAACTTCAACTAGATAAGAAACCGCTGTGATTATTTTTTTTTCTTTTGGTTTAATTAATGCTCCATTACGCCAGCGTAATATATTAATTTTATATTTATCGCCATTGGTGCGACCCACTCGATTCAGAGCGCGCATTCAGGTGTTTTGGTGATCAGCTTATCGATTACTCGCCCGCTCTTTCTCTCGATCCCGTCTTTACAACATTTTTTCATCAAACTTGTTTGTTGAAGTTCTTCTAGAGCTTCAGTGGGTTGCGATAGATATACATAAATATTTACCTGTACATTTTACATTAGAGAATATTTTTGTTAGAGGCAATTCTAGAAACAAAAAATATGTTTCTAAACAATTTTTGACTCTAAACATTTTGCAAAAATAATTGTTTAAGAACATTATTTTTTATTTACAAACTTTTAAACGACATTTAAATGTTTAATTATATTATGTAAATATATTAGTAAAATAAATTTAGACAAAAACACAAACTAATATATCATGGATAATTTTCGATTTTAATATATAAAAAAGATATTAATTTCAATACTAATATATCGAGAAAATGACTAATATATTACAAAATATTGTTTGATATAAACTGTATGTAGTCAAGAAATGTTGTTATATAAACCATATTTAGATACATAAATATGATTATGTCATTAAATTTACAAACAAGAATGAAGTTACTATATTCTCATAAAGACTAATCTAAAAGTTTAAATTTAACATAGTCGAAATTGAAATTAAAACACATTATGAGTTATTAAATGACATATATGAACATTATAAAAGATCTAAAACTGTTTTCTCATCTAACTTCTACTTGTAATATATAATAATGATGCTATTTTAATTACATTTATGACTCAGATTAGAGATTGTCTATCCAATTAACCTTTTACTGCACAACGAATTTGTTTGGCCATATAAGTTATTAAAGTTCGACTAAAGTAAATAAAGGAATTTTTTTACTACAATTGTTGTCTACAAATCTTGCGAAATGCGTTTTTAGTTCAATTCTGCAAAAACATAATTTGAACATTTTGTATTACAATTACAACAAAAAACTGTAATTATGTAAATACAATAAATTAATGCAGTTTATTATACACAGCTTAATAAAAGTTCTTTTTCGGCAACACTTCATAGCAAATAAAATTTCGCAATGCAGAAGATGTACGTTCACGATATCTTATACAAATGATAATTTATTGAAATTAAACGAAACACGAGTCTCAAAAGTCCCGTTTCGCTTCGAAAAATTCAGCCAAGATAGATTAATTCGCACTAAATAAATTAATACAAATGATAATGATACTTGTCTCTGATGCAAACATTCAAAATTAACCGTCCCAACTTAATTGGATTAAAATAGATTTGCCAATGTTTTTGCTGATATCTTTTAGTTTTCATAATATTACGCGATGCTTCTGACACTTTTGTAACAGTCATCAATTTAAAAATGTTTTTGTGTATTTTAAAAATTATATCATTTTGAATGATTCATTTATATTATATCAAATTTTTTCAGCTTTTTTGTATCTTTGCGAATTATAACCGAAGGAGGATACACTGTTCATTAATAATTATTGCAAAATAGAATATGATTGCAAATGCAAGAAATAAATATCAAAAATTAAAATTATTTGTAGTATTCGCGGAGCATTTGCATAGAATATAATTTGGATCTATCAATTCGTAGCGTCGTAACGCAATTTATCATCGTTCTTTTTAATCTATCTAATAAATCAAGTCCGAGGAACTTCTTGTTGTGTTCTATACCCAACAGCGATTTTTGACATTTCGCCGTGGTTACATTCTCAAGTTATCTGAGCGTATCTCAAGATTGATACATGACAAAAATGATTCATAATCTTAAGCGCTTATTCAGACTTTCATTCAGTCGTATATTTCTATGCGTATAAATAATATCTCGCTCATTGATGTTTATTGTTCAAAATCAAGTCTTTTTGGATCAGGAGAAACAATAGTCGTGCATAAAATATGAGCTTTGATGCAATGCGCTTTAACTTGGTAACATGAAGAATTATTGTTATTTTGAAAGTGAATATTCATCTACCTAATTACGTTGGTCTAAATGTTTTTAATAATAGCTCAATTGCGATAAACACTTTAATTATAACCCTAACGGAAGAAAATATATTTCGAAATATATGCAAAAATATATGTGAATATGTGCACATATATTTTCGACGAAAAGTTATATATTTAATATATATTTCAAATATATTTGCGAAATATATTTGTAAAACTATAAGTAAAAATATAGTTGTAAAATATATGCAAAAATATATTTACATATAAAAAAATATATTTGAAATATATTTTCAAATATTCTTAGTAGAAATTGAAAAAGGCTTGCCTAGTTAAAAAGCGGGCCCTGGATTGGTAAAGTCCGGGTTCGCCTGGACTGAGCCAATGTAGGCCCAATGTTGGATAATTCGTTGCAGGGTTGGAAGGTAGGGCCAATATAGGGCCTAACAAGGGCCATATTCAGGCCCAATAAGGGTATGAAACGCCTACCCATACATTCCCTGCATAGGGTTTTATGGGCAAGCCAAATTAGTCTCATATATATATTATAGTAGAATTAAGTTGATGTTTACAAAACATTTCATTAGAAGTCTTCGTAGCTCAGTGTGTAAGATGTTTAACTTTCACGTTCGGGTCTTGAGTTCGATTCTCCATAAAGCATTTTTGAACAAATATTTTACATAAATGTTGACTAAACCCAGGTGTGCCTGCTGAGGCTTAATTAGGCCAACATTGGATTTCATTAAATATCCCATACCAGGGAGGCCTCGTTAGGCCCATGTTAGGAATACCTAACTAGGTAATTTATGTATAGGTTAGGGTTTCAAACCAATGTGGGTCCCTCAAAAATCCCACATAGGACCAATGTTGGTCTAATCTTGGAACAGGGTTTGCCTAAGAAGGCCCCAGGTTCAGCCAAGTTCAAAATTCTACTAGGGATATTTTAGCGGCAAAAAGTGATATAGTTTGACATATATTTTGACTTATATTTTTTTTCCGTACAGCCTAATAAGTTATGACAAAATCATAGATGATTAACTTATTTTGATAATTAATTTATGATAAAATAATATAATTGTACTGTGTACTACAAAAATTCAATAAATAATACAAAAATTGTATTAAAGTGTCTTTTTTTTTATTTTAAAAAACAACTTTTGAAAAAATTGTTTTGCGTTCAATTCAAACTAAGTCCAGCTTTGCATAAATTGTTTGATATTAATTTAATATATTTTGCTACATTATAATAGATATTATAAAATATGTCTGACATAATCAATGTTTGAATAAATATATTTTTTATCAAAATAACGAATAAAATATAATAATAACCATCATTTTCAACCGAATTCATTGAAAAACTATTTTACCATTCCTTTAACCCATAAATGAAAAAAAATCATCCATTAATATTGACGAATTCAATAACTCATAATATATTATGACAGAAAAACGTAACGAGTTAATTTATCTTTAAAGGCATTTGCGAAATAATTTGTCAAGTTACAAAACATTTTGTATTAATTTTAAATGAATGTTAATTTTGTCTCTACGATGTTCTTTGTTTATTCCGTAAAAACGCGATAACAGCATAAATCTGAATTAATTTACCGGTGTCTATTACCAGGATAATTAAACCTAACTAACAACCTATATAGTCAATTGCATTCTGCGATTTTCAAGTAATTTCCCACAACGTGAAGCCCAGTTGACAAATGAATCATTTTCATTATTAATTCAAGCGTCACAAGAAATCGCGACTGCATGTCTAATGGCGATAAAGTCGACGATGAATTGAGAGTGAGACATAGATAACGGAGGGTTGAACGACTCCGTTAATTTATACATAATTGAATCGATTATGAATTTTTTGCTCCACTTGTTTCCTAAGCAACCCTTCACTTTGACTGTCGCACGCTCGACGCCGGACGATGCTATCGGAAAGTGGATCTGTCATCCCACGTACGAGAAGTCTTGTCTTTCTCACTCCCGGGCGTTACTTGTACTCACTTTTTTTTGTGTCTATCTCTCTTTATGCACTTTTTTTTTCTTGTCTTCTCGACACCGTTGTATCTGCGTTACCGATGGTGCAACCGCGGAATCCATACGCTCTTTCGCCTCTCTTGGCGAGCGAGACGAGAGGCGTGTCGGTGGGTGTAGTAACACCAGGGTATTTGTGAGACTCGAGATTGCGCTCTGGCCTCAAGGACATTTGGCTCACTCAGGAAACTCAGTGTGCTTAGCCGACATATTCGCGAGGACAGCACATGCATCGTCACTGTGAGAAAAAAGCAGGAATGCGACTTAGACGGCATAGAGAAAATCCGATTTTTCATCCGCTGACGAACTTATAAATATGAAAATTGATTTTGCAGTGAGAGTGGATAAACGTGTAACAACTTTATGCGACATAGTTTCGACCAGACTTATTAAGATATGCTATGTCAGTTCACGTATGTGCGATATATTTTTTGAACAGAATGTAATTAAGTACTTCTGAATTCCGTTCGACGAGGCAACGCAGAAAAAAACGATGAGATTTTGTAATATTTCTGAAAATAAACGCTGTTTACGAAATGCACTTTTTTTGTTTTAGAAATTTATCAACGTGTGATTAATTATACGAGGTGAAACAATTATAGCTTTTTCACATTATAAAGAAAAATGTATTTTATTAAGATAATTTATATGTTTCAATGTATAATTAAATAAAATAAATTGAGTAACTGATGTTTACTTACGAGTCTGAGCAAATTGTTGAAAGTTTGACAGATTTTATACTTATGAACACAATTTTACGGCAATTTTTGACGAAACATTTGAATATTAAATTAAATAATTATAGTTTCATACCTGC
The DNA here is from genome assembly GCA_022817425.1 of Gryon sp. ZL-2020. Lineage (NCBI taxonomy): Eukaryota > Metazoa > Arthropoda > Insecta > Hymenoptera > Scelionidae > Gryon > Gryon sp. ZL-2020. The sequence continues at coordinate 6,023 of JABFPJ010003773.1, forward strand.
TATACTTGATTTTCTTGAGAGCCGATTAACAATTGTTATAAACTGAATCTTTCTCATAATACAATTGTTTTCTTATTCTTAACCTTATAACATACTATAAATACATTCTACAATTATATTAAATAAATAAAAAAAGGGAATGTTACATATCAGTTGTGATTGAAGACCTTTTCTTTGAAGAAAAAAGTGCAGAAATGTAGAATTATTTGTTTATGGATTTACATAAATTTATTTAATATATTCTTCCATTTCTGTCATCGCAATACCATAAAAATAGTAAAAATTAAGACAACTGTTTTTTTCCGTGTATTTCATAACACTTATCTTAGAATAGTAATTAAAGATCATTATAACCAATGTGAATTCTTATATTTTAAATAGTTGCATAAATTTATGCCCAAGTCAACGTTAAAAATAAACTCTTTAAAATAATTATGTTTTCGCGAATAAATGTGTAAATACATGCATACATGCGTGTAATTATTCATAAGATTATATACGACCGGTAAATTGATAGTATGAAATACAAGTGTATCAACAATGATCGTGTCAAAGTCATTTATGCTGTTCAATAAACCGTTTTACATATAAACACTGTCATGGGAATTTTCAGCATCTGCAAACTTCTTGGATTTCAAACATGATGCTTATACTCATTGAACAACGACAGTGTTTATCAATCGGTTCATATGTCATAGTCGTGATGGAGAATAACACTTAATCGACTCCTTCTTTGTTCACCGTGTCGATTGATCGAATTGCTCTTTCCTTAAAGTGATATTTAGAGTGCTACTTTGTTAGATTTCGTGTTAGGATATCAACATTTAGAGGTTCGTCGAAGTGCATTTTTTAATCGGGTTTTCAGACCAATCATTAATATTCTTTGTTTCTCACTCTTCACTCAGAAGACCTTGATATATAATCATCAAAAAAATTACTATTTGCTATTCAACACCAGTTACTTACTACTAATTTGTTGAACTAAACTTTTCGTATAACATATTTAGTTAATAATGTTCAAATATAACAGAATCAATAGCTTGAAAAAGTCAGTTCCGTTAAGAAACTTCTGCTGAAACCCTGTTGAACTAGAAATTTCAAGTTATTAATCAGATTGGTCGCAATTTTATTTAATTTCGTTGGCCGCATTGCTTAATATTCTACTGCGAAAAATCTCAACGTCATTATGCTAAAGAATTCTTCAAATGGTAAAGTGCCCTGTGAATAGTAGTCTAAGTATGGTAATGCTTGCCATAAAATCTTTGTCAGTATATCATTTGACCTTACGACATAGCATTAATGACAACATTGCATTCGGAAATATTCAATATCGAGTCCTCGAACGTAAAAGTGAAATGCACTGCTGCAACGACAATCGTGCGTTTGATCAGATAATTTGACTATTAAAAGAAAACGTACCTTCCGGACCGAAGCAATAATACAGGATTGAAAATTAGTTCATATAACTGACAGATTCAACGATGTAGATGAAAGATGCATTTTAGATTGACTCAATCTGTAATTCGAATCGATAAACCGATCAATACATTCAATCGAAAGATGCTAAAATTATTGTTGTTATAACGGAACCATATTTAATATTACATTTCTGTGATATTTTGAATGACTTTAAGGTGCTAAAATCGAAGCACTTCTTGGATGATATCGTTTTTCCACCTGAAGCACCCGCTCATCGAATTGTATTCGAATTAAGTGATATTTCTGCAACCCTGGGTCGACTGTCGACCCATACTGTTTTTTTTGTTTTCGTTTTTTTTTGTTTTACGCTTTTAGAAATCGAGCTTAAGGACACGCGAGTCCGAAGACACGGAACACCAGTCCAAGCGCCATTCCTTTTTTGTCGCGACGTCGCCGCGCGCTCCGCTATTTTCTTTTTTTCCGCATCGCAGACACCTTGAGGCGGAGCGATGAACCATCAAGTTCCGCCAATTCAGCAAGGTAGTGATTACGAACAAAGAAGGAAGTGAATGATGTTTGACAATGAGTACTGAATTGGAATCATTGTTATAATTATTGATCTGTTACTCACGGTAGTTGACAAGATTCGAGCACTGAAAATTAAGATATCACAGTTGAAACCATTTTACAAGTCAAAGAAAATGAATAGCTAGATTTACAAGTCAAGGAAAAGTAAAACTATTACACTTAATTGAAATGAAATTTGTTAAGATTTAATTTTCGTTCAACTGGTTCCGTTATAAATTTAACGGATTCTTTTTGAAATATGTTTCAATGATAATTGTTATTAACTTTGAAAATATATAAAATAAAAATATAAAATATCTGTAATTGTACTAACCATTAGAAAAATAAGTAAAAATAATAGCTTTTATCCCTTGAGGTACAAGCGAACCTTATCGCTAAAATTGGCAAACAAATGTATAAACATAAAGTGAAAGTGAAATAAATTTTTCACATTCACAAACATTTAAATCCTCTAGAGCATCGCATTGGGAATTTCCTTATCTCATTAAATAACAATGAAACCTGGATTCGGCTATTAGTACGAGAGTCATGTACACAGTACAGACAAAGTGTGCACCACGATCGAACATGTCGAACATCCGCCGCGAAACGGGTTTATTATTCTACGTCTATCTGCGTGAGTAGGATGTTGTAGAAAAAAAAAGGACAGCCACACAGAGATAGACAAAAAAGAGAAGAAAAGGAGAGACTCGTTGTACTCGACGATTAATATTTTATTTTCTCGTACAACTACGCGGTTCTATTTCGCGGATGTCCTTCTATCGACGTCAACTCATACATGATCGCATGGCTCTTCTCGGTTGTGCGAGGCGGACGCTATCAACGATGGCACAGCCGAGAGAGAGAGCGAGGCGAATATGTCTACGCCAATAAAGGATCTATATCGATATAAATCGAGATATACGGATAGGTTACACGAACAACGCTTGTACGCAGAGCATCCAACACGAAAGTGCCTCGCTTATTACGAGACTGATGGTTTAACCCGAGCTTGGGCAGGGTCGATTCGTGGGTGGTCTACATGTGCTATACGCCATTTGTCTCAAATGAACTTCGCCAAACTTTACATACTGCTTTAATTTTTTTGTTGCTCTTTTGAATGTGTGCTAATTTTATACTCAACGCCAAACAGTCTAATTTTATACGACATTGCGTAACCAACTTTTCGCACCTATCACTCTTCATTGTTATTGTAATTTTGGATTAAAGATGACGACAACAATTTTGTTTAATCATTCGACAAATTATTAAAAACTTGTCTCAAGCATAATACAAACAGAGGAACGAAATTGATTTTCAAAGAAACCTCCTGCAGTTTTTGTATAAACTGCATGATGTGTTATATCTGGATGACTTTTAAGAAAGACGATATTGAAACTATTATATTTCTTGTCTTCTGTTTTAATTTAAATGAACATTAAAAGGTCGTAATTAAAAAACAATTTATAAATAGTGTTTCAAGAATCAAATTCATCATTAAATGTCAATTACTTGACTTATATCCTCAATGTTTTATTGATCTTCCGAACGATTGTTCTCATCGAAGTTTTACCTTAACTTAACTAAAATGCCAAAAATTACATAAACTAATGCCGGTAATTTTGAATGCACTAAGTGTTTCCTGGTATCCACGCAGTATTTATCCCTATATATCCATTGGACTTATTACTGAGTCCTTACACAAAATACAACAGCTATTGTCTTTAAAGAAACCAAAAAACTTGAGCAGATTCTTCCCCGCAGCGACACTCAGATTTATGAAAACTATTAACGAAGCGCTTTCTCAAAAGGCCCTTTTAATGCTTCCTCCTTGTCGTGACTCAGTTTTTAATCGTTTGGATAACATCTTATATATACCATTCAGGACATTTGTAAGAGTTTGAGAAATTTGAGCGTGTGAATGTGATTATGCCAGGCCGGGCGAATGTTACGTGTATGATCATGCTATATCGTATATACACATACCCTACGAACTCAGTAGTATCCAATTTTGGCGTACCGACCGATATATCCAGAGAACAGTGAGTGCACAATCGCCTTTACATTAGTGTTTTCAAAACGCTTTAGCCTCGCCTCTTACGTAACATACTTGTTCAAATGCAAATTCCTTCGCGATGCTAGACGCGCCGCTATTTGCTCCAGAAGTGAACCCAGGAATGTCGCCCGTGGCGATTACTTCGAACATCTTACGTTCAACTAGATACTATCAAATTAGAAAGCTTTATGTACACTTTGATAAGCGATGTTATTCAATATCGCGGAATTTACTGATTTGATATTGCAATTTAAATTTCGATTGATTTTTGTATAAAAAAGATATATTAATGTATTTATTGACTAAGAAGACTATGTAATCGGTAGAATGGACGATCGGCAATGGGGATTGAACCCGAATCTGCTGGATGCGGAATATTGAGCATTCTAAATCAGCTTGATCAATTCATAAATATGAACTGAATAATATATATCAAGAAATAAAACGAATAATAACAAATATATGTTTCATGATATGTTAGTGTCGTGAATCACTGTGTCTTAAGACTATTTATTTAAAAAATAATATATAATTATTGCTGAACGATAATATATAAATTATTATCCTATCATATTTTATTACAGTCTGTCAAATACGCCGTAAGGAAGTTAACCTAGTTGAATTAAATTCGCTTTGACTACTCAGACATGAATAAGCAACTTCTTCCTTATATTTAAATAGTTTGAAAGATAATCTATTGTCAACAGAATGACAAAAATTTGTTTGTTTATTTATTTAAAAATAGTTACTTCTTTAATGCGTGCACAATTTGACTGGATTATTGAAAAAAAGTAAAAATTCGATGGCACATCTTGGAGTAATCTTAATACTCTTACTCTCACTAGAACATTTCAGTTGATAACCTCGCACGTACTTCATACATTTTTTTTATTGCGAAAGTAGATGGGTTAATTATTGTGCTCCGATTTTTCTTTCAAGTACATCAAGTCAAGATCACTGTTACCTCGAACATCAAATTAATTATTCCGCTTAATCCTTAATCCAACTCACTCAAGTGTAATTAATTACAATGGAGGAAACTTCAAGGTTAATATAATATAAATTAGGAAAACGGTTTCCTTTTTGTATATTAAATCGACACCTTCAATTTTTAATAATAAATTTTGCACTCGAGCTTGCGCATAAAATTATATTTTTACTATAAGAGCATCCATTATAATGTTCAGTTACAATCTTAATTATACTTATTTATTGAATATAAGAAATTGAATTATAATTAAGAAAAAATAATTCCCGCAGGTCAACATTTTTTAACGTATAAATTGTACTGTAAAATACTATAAAAATAATTGTTGTAACTATTATTTTATAAAATATGTGATTTTATTAAAAATACTTCAATAATTTTCCGCTTAATTTTTCATTGTAATTGGTTTAACGCAATAATATCATTGCATAACAAATATTTCGAATCATTTTTAATTTTTTTAATAATAATAGTGTTAACCAAAATTATTTGCATACGAAGAAATATTGAACTAATATTAATGATTATGTAAAACATATGTTTTATCTGAAAATGAAAATGTAAATCGTAATCGCTTTAGCATATCCTAATACAAGTATATTCTACTTATATTCAAGATATATAGAACAATACTCTTATGAAACGACATATTCACCATCGTTTTTGTACTTTAAAATCATACTCCGTATCAATATTCACATTAATATATCATCATATTTCACAAAGGAATCGAACTTGTGCAGCATAATAAATATTTTACATTTGAAATGTATATCTAAGTTTACAATGCTCATATTATATTATAAAAATAATCTAAATAAATTAAAATTATCATCAGTACAAATCTTAGAATATGATTTAACAAAATTTTGTATCAGTTTTTGATCAGAAAATGTATATTTTTGTTGGTTTAACTTAACATGAGATTAAATTAATAGACGAGTGTTTTTAAACTGTGATACGATTATTGTCTGGTTTACAAGCAGCTCCTTGAAGTAATTTCAAATGACCACCCATTGTTTCCGAGAAAACTTCCTCCAATTTTGTCTGGGTATCATATTTCAAAATGTTTTCTAGCTTTTGCGTCGAGTGGATGGAACAGTAGGCTTGGTGCAAAATTCAAGTAACCATCTCAGCGAGACAATCTCGTGCCGAGGAAAAGTTCGGCCTACTTGTTGACCGAACAAACTTGGTCTGTAAGTAGGTAGAATAGGTCCGGCCCCGATTGGCTGGCCAGTTCAGCGAAGTACTTCGACATGCTCGACAGAATAGAAGCGACCTGAAGCCTCCTACTCACGTAGGAGGGTGGATGATACGATCTTCTTTTTTACTTCGTCTCTTCTTCCTCAAGTAGCAGCATCCACAAGTTTTATGACTTCACGAGTCGAGCGGCTTAAGTGGCAGCACTTCGAGTCGTGTCAAGATCAGGCCAGGATCATCAAGATCGAGTTCAACGGATTAGCTGTTCTTTTGTTCAATTCAGACGAAAGACCAAAAGTTCCAGAAAGTTTTGAATGAAAACAGTGGATCAGACTTGGAAATATCTTCATCTGAATCGCAACAATAATTTTGATTTTGTGTTTGATTCTGCGGTGAAACAACGTTTTTCTTCGTTGAAAAAATTAAATTAATGAGACGAAATTCAACTAATTTATTATAATGTCACTGTTGCAAGTTTGAGATAAATTTGTTGAACTTTTTTTTCCATCTGTTAAATGACTCAAACTTTCCAACTATTTCGTGATTAAATAAAACAAGTTTATCCATTTGTTATCAATTATTCATATATTATCCATGAAATATTTTACAAACTGTCATTATTCAGCAATTTAATTTTCAAATAATTAAACCAGACTACTCGACAAGTTGACTCCTTTTTTATTTCAATATAATCAAATGGAAATTGAACAATTTTTCGTCATATATAAATTACACCTGCACACTTATCCAAAGCTAATCAAATTTGATTTGTAAAAAAATCGTCAAACTTCCAGTGTGATTTACTATGTTGGTCTCGACTTGATTTTCAGGTCACTGAAGTTAGGTAGCTTACGTAATTAATGTGAATTTATTAAACATTATAAATCCTCATTCATTCATTGCGAAACATAACTGTATGAACAAATCATCATTTTTGCAACTATGTACATTGGGATCATAGATAATATTATATTGCTGAGTGACGTAATGGAAAGGAACTTTTGAACATAATATTAGAGCGCGCGACAGTGGCGAAACCAGTATCAGCTATGATCGGGGCAGTCTTTCGTGCAAGTCCTGTGTACCAGAACGACTCTCCAATAATCACGATGACGTTAACGAGAGGACCCCACAAACATAGTAACCAAACCGTGCAAAGCTCTTGGTTACATTTTGTCGATACTATGAACTCGAGCAATTCTTCAATGTACGTTTGATCTAATTCGAAAGCAGTTTCAACTTTTGCAGTTTCAACGTCAACAGAAGTTCAAGAAAGAAAAACCAAAAAAAAAAAAAAACTCGTTGCTCTAACTCTGCAACAGCTTTTGCTTTGCACCGACTTAGCGTATGTCGTAACTAAACAAACGTATCTCGAATATCAGTCGATACCTTTTGCACCTATTGAGTTTGTCGCTCTTTCTCTGCTCTTTATTTGTACAGGACGATGATTAATGTAATTGAGATTGCTATCAGTTTTTGTTATAATTGTTTAAGTTTTAGCGCTTGTTATGGTGTAATCATTCGATGATTGCTTATGTAAACTGTAATTGTAACTGGATATGATAATGCAGTCGAAGTTGAGAGACTTAAAAAGCGATTTAAGGAAATAGGGAAATTAATTATACTGATATTGTTGTTGCAATGATAAGCCTCTAGTGAGATTTTGTAATGTTCATTTACATTTATTTACATTAATTTATTATACGCTCAACGATATCGAGTGCATTTGAATTTATTAATGAGTGCTTGATGTGATATATCATTTTTAATTTATTCTTTATTTTGACTTTTCTATTATAATTATTTCTGTTTAAAACAATTATTTAAAAAAATGGCAACTTATGGAATAAAAATCGCATTTGTATAAAAGAAATGTTATTCAAAATAATTATTCAACAATGATAATGATTATTTGACCATATTCCAAAGTTATATTACATAGTATAATTTTATAAAAATTGAAATTAAAAAGTATTTTCTCCATTGAATATCAACAGTGGTTAATATTTTGCAAAATCAGTGCAGAAATGTTAAGTTTCAAAGTACGTCGAATATTCGCGAATTTGAAATGAATAGCAGCGAAACGCAACATCAACTAGGATGAAATTTCAATCAAGCGAATGACGGAAATAATAATGGTTATACTTGAGACTTTGAATATAAAGTCCGTTGATATAATGAAGCACAATTCAAATACGATAAGTTCTTGTATGCAGCTGTGGCGATTGCAACCGGGCACGTGCCACGATTACACGTTCACCGAGATAGTTCACCAACGGACGATTTTGCGAGGACAACCGTTACGAATGGACGACAATTACCCAGCGCGAGATCGCCTGCGGATGCACGACTTTTATGGCGTCGGGTGGTGTTGTTGGCTTTGCTTAGATCGAGCGGGCGTGATGCCCTCGAGTTTTCGTCGCTGATCATTTCGCACTGCCGTTTCTTCAACAGACAGACATCAACTCATCGTGCTTTTTCTTTTCTCAGGAAAATCAAATTTTTATATTTCAACTTTAAATCAGAAAAAATATATGTACACTGTGAATTTTGAATTGTAACCTTTTTCACGGATACACTATAAAAAATTCAATGTAAAAATATAGTATATACTGTATAAAATATTGTACTGATAATATTCACTACAATATTACATTGATACTATAATATTATAGAACGAATATACAGTTAAAGTTGAAATTGAAAAATGTGTATGATAACCTTAAAGTACCCGAGTAGAAATTGAAATCGGGTTAAATTGTGGGCCCTGATGTGTTTTCCAGGTGTGGCGTTACATATGGATGTAACGCCGGGCATTCATATGGCCCCGATCAGGTAAACTCATAAAAATGACGTCAAATTAGGAAACCATGTTGGGCCCTGATCGGGATCCGATGTGGTTTCTTTATAATGAATGAAAAAAAATTTTAGATATAGGATTTGAACTCGTGTTCTTCAAGTTTGTAAGTATATGACTTAACCACTGGACTACCGAAGCTCTTAGAA